>JAOBSW010000849.1:0-102876 GCA_026214975.1 Gentiana macrophylla | reverse complement strand
ATAAGCCCATAAAGCGTCATCTAACTTCAACGACCAATCTTTCCTTGTTGGTTTCACAATTTTTTCCAGGATTGTCTTAATATCTCGATTAGTGACCTCAACTTGACCACTTGTTTGGGGATGATAAGCGGTAGCTAACCTATGTCTCACCCCGTACTTGACCATTAACTTCTTAAATAGCTTATTACGTAAAATGGCTTCCATTATCACAATTATGGCACGAGGATTCCAAACCGGGTGAAGATATTTTTCTTTAAGAACCGCAACACAACCTTTGCATCATTAGTAGGTGAAGCAATTGCCTTGATCCATTTGGACACATAATCGATCGCCACCAAAATATATAGCGGTTTGAAACAGATTCGAAGTGAAAGGTCCCACAAAATAAATACCCCATACATCAAAGATTTCGGTTCTAGGATACTCCTCGGTGGCATTTCATTTCTCTTCTAGATATTACCCGTCATTTGGCATGAATGGCAGGATCTAGCATATTCGTGGTGCGCTTTGTAAAGATTTGGCAGTAGAAACCACATTGGAGAACTTTAGCAGCAGCCTTGTCCTCTCTCATAGTGTCCTCCCGCTTCATAAGTATGTCAATGTTTAAGTATATCGGGAATTCACTCGTGAACACATCCTCTAAAGATGTTGTCTGAGCAACACTTAAAAAGATAGGGTTTATCCTAATAATAGTGTTTAAAGTCCGCAAAGAACTTTTCTTTTGCTTCTCGTTCAAGTCTCGTGGCAAATATCTCCCGGATAAATAATTCACATAATCTTTAATCCATGGTTGTTGCTTCTCGCCTTAACAACCTCACTTCGCTGAAGATATTTCAAGCAATCACTATTCCCTAAATTGGAGGATAATTGCTCGTCGGGCTTTTCTAAGCGTGTTTGTTCGGGCCCAAAGGTGTCAATGCCTCATCGGGCTCTTTCTCCTCATCACTAACATCCTCTACATTTTCCTTGTTCTTTGGGATTGATGGAGTAAGCTCCTTTCCAATTCTAGTCATTATTGCATTCACATCCCTAGGGTTCCTATCAATGTTGCTCGAAATCCCCAGAGGTCTAGTTGATGGGTTGTTCAAAGAAATTGTCCTATTTGATGAGAGAGATTATGGACTAAGGCTTCTTGGTTGGTGACTTTGGTATCATTATTTTGACAATATTGGTGAAAGTTTGTAGCCAAGTCAAGAAATGGATTCGCTAATTGATTCACAATGTCGATCATTGTGTCACTCATCTTTTCAAGTGCAACTTCCCAACCATAAGTTTGAGCTTGCTTTGAGGTACATAAGTGTTGTGTGGTTTTACCCCTTCATTCGGATCACTCCATCGGAATTCAGTTGGTCATGATTTGGTTTGTAACCGTCATAGTGATTACCCTGCTCCTAATGTAATTGGCTTTTTAGTACCCAGCATTCTCTAATGGCCTAGTCAAGCTTCCGCCCCTTTCCAGATTCTCTACTGCACAATCCTCTCATGCATACCATCCACCTTATCATTTATGAGCAATAGAGTATTTAGGATCTTATGCGATACATCCTACTCAAATAGATTATCGGCCATCTTCACAGTTTGCTATTTCACCACCTCCACATTGGCTATTCATTGCTATTTGTTCCATCTTTCTTTGTGCCTCCTTAGGAGATAAAGAACAAACGCTCCATTCTTTGGAGGCATCTACTCTTATCTTCTCCGTATCTGTCAATCCATGGTAAAAGGTTTGCATTAAAAACAATAGAGGATATCATGATGAGGCACTTCCTCATGGACTCCTTAAAACGCTCCTAAGCTTGATCAAAACTCTCCCAGTGTTGTCGCTTGAACCCCAAGATATCTTGGAGTAACTTAAAGGTCTTTCCTATGGGAAGTACTTATTCATGAACTTTTGTAACAGCTTCCTCCTGTGTCATGATTGATCTAGCTCTAAAGAGAAAAGCCATTGCTTAGCTTTATCTTTCAAAGTGAAAGGGAAAAGTCTCGACTTAATGTTATCCTCGTGAACCGCCTACGGCTTCACGGTACTAACGATCTCTAAGAAATTCATCACGTGAATGCCAGGATCTTCATCCAGGATACATGAAAAGTGGAATAGTTTGCCACCATTTGAATGACATTAGGTTTCGGGTGATAAACTTCAGCAGCATTTTCAGGCACTACGATAGCAGGAATGAATTGGTCAATGGTAGCGCGCATAGCTTTGCAAAGTACGCCTTTCCCATGCAAAACACACATCGGTTAACAAAATTGCATTATTAAAATTATTTCCATTTACCTGGTTGGCTTCATTTAGTAATCCTTCCATGTCTGAGTCAAATTGATCGGAATGTTGTGTTCCTTCAGATTTTTCCTCGCCTTGCGCTTCGTTCAGATCCTTAGAAATCAGGGCAGCTCGTTCTTATTATTATTTTATTTTTATTTTATTATATTTTTTTATTGCAAGACAAAAACAACAATAAACAATTAAAATATGCCAAGGCAACTGCCTTTGGCGAGACTCTAAAATAAACAAAAATAAAACTGACTCTATATGAAACAGAATAATTAAACAATTAAAAACCATAAAAGCTAGGTCTTTAACAAGACTCACTAATTAACGAAACGAAAACAGACTCTAAAAATATAAAAATTATAGAAACACGAAGCAAACATCAGATAGAAACAGAATGGAGCGGAAATCGCCTAAAAACTGCTCTCGCCCCAAATGAACAGGCGTACTCTCCCACCAATGAGCCCAGTGGGTTCTGAGAAACTGCCCAGATTTGTTCTACGACTCTTACACGTATTTCTATGTTATAAAAACTAATTAAACATACACTATTCACAATATTTACGAATCTAATTTTAATAAAATAAGCTATACTTAATTTAATGACACGAGTCCCCGGCAACGGCTCCAAAAACTTGATGACGGTCAATTTATAAAAATAACTCGATACCTAAATAACCAACTAGCAAGAGAACTAGGTTCAATCGTAGTATAGCTAGATGGAGTCGAGGCTCGATCCCACAGAGACTCGGCTTAAACAAGTACAACGTTAATAAACTAAAAATAGATTGAAAGCGCTCACCAACTATAACGTAGAAATAAAGGTTGACACGATAGAAAACACAAAGACTAACAATACGACAGTAGACACTAAAACACTTATTTTTATGGTTTTATAAGACTCTAACAAACGGTATTGATTACGCTAGTAGTAATTACTCCCCCATATATGTATATCTAAGCCGAGACAGAAAAGACATTAAGGTTGATTATATTTTGGCTACGGGAGTCATCCCCTAAACTGGATCTAATTCGTGAACGGATAGAAGATCCCTATGCTTAATTACGAATCCTTCCTTGGACAGGATAGAACATCATATAACAAGCATGCTATACCAAACTAGGGATGCCGATCTAAAATCGTCACCTCGTCTAGGCAACCACCGTGGACGGGTTGGCACACCTCCTAAACGATCGGCTAACTACTGTCCTAGTAACATGACAATTTTCACAATATATCATATTAATTTACGAGAACAATGTAACAAATTGGCCAGATCTAGTACATGTGTATATGAAAAACAGAAAGAATGACGTAGCCGAAGTCGTTCATAGAGAATTACTAGAATCTTGATGGCTAGATCTAACCATATAGGCCATGGTAGATCTAGACCGGTAACTCTAGAATTTGCTCGTAAAACGCCTTCGTACGGCTTAGATCTACATGAATATGGGTTTGTTAATTAACTACATCACGAAATCAATACACAAACGACTACTCCATAACGAAATAAAATAGATCTACGAATAAAAACGACATATTTGGATAGACATTACCCTCGTAGACGGAAGGTCCTCCGATCCTTCAATGCAATCACTAATCGATGAATCCATCGCCTCCGTGATGAAGAAACATAATATAAAATAAGAAGAACTATATTGATAAACTAAAAGTATTGTAATATTTTGTTTCTAGTGTCTAACTAATAAAATTCGTCGCTGCTCCTTTATATAGAGACTTAGACCGACTTAAAGATATATTTGAAAACCCTAAAATGTGTAGAGATAAATCCCAGCCGATCCTCGAGATTTTGGTCAACTCGCCCCCAGCGAACTAATAGCTCGCTGCCAGCGAGCTCACTGCCCTCTGATTGGCTCGCTGGCTTTTCTTGTTCCTTACTCCACTTTTCGTCTTTGTTTGGTATTTATCTTTAATGCAATCCGATTCTACCTTGATTTCTCTTGAGATTTACTTCCTCACGATAATAGATATCTTCCGATTTATCGCAATCTATAAAATCAATATTTATCGTACGACAAAATCATATTTAAATAATATAAATAGATAAATACCAAATTATATCTTATAAATCACATAACACTAAATAATCAATATAAACATGTGATTTAATATAAAATATATATTATTAAGCTCGATTTAAGGACAACGTTGATGAGTTTTATGGGTATAATTTGACCGTCATCACACAGACTACTCACTCATCCCAGAATAGAGCCAATGAGAAGTGTTGGACCACATACTACGAAATGATCCTTACTAACACATCAAACTCTACCCTAGTCTAAGCGTTAAATGCATGATCACCTCGAGATTAAGATTAATCCATATATGATCATCTTGTGATTCAATAAGACTTCGATCACGGAATTATATTGACAACTCAAATCAAATCGGTCGACCTCTATATGATTATCATCATATATAAATGCCCATTAGGTACTTCTATTGCCGGCAAATCCGGATAAAGTGTCACACCTAAAGTGTTCAGCAAGCATCGTTAGCAAATTAATCTAGAGACCCGTTACTCAGATTAATAAAAGCTACGGACTAAGTTAATTTTAAGTATATTTCACAAACTCAATCCTCGTGTGTATAGCCATACACTCAGAGTTATGTGATTACATAATCAATATACTCAGGGTTTTCTGTAGTGTATTAATATTGAAAATAAATGCGAATAAATAAGATAAAATAAATTATGTCATTTAGTTAAATAAAATAATTACAATTGTCTTTCGGGCATAAAACCTAACACTTCATAGACGGTAATGGAAGATTGTATAGAGGATTCGTGGGATTTATAGGAAGAAACTCCATCCTTCAAGGGGAATTGCTGGCTATCAAAGAAGCTTTGTGGATTGCTAAGGATTATGGTGTCTCCCTGGTTGTTGTGGAATCTGACTCTGTCTCTGCTGTAATGGCTATTAATGGTGGATCTAGGAATGATGACGGCAGACTGCTTGTTGATGATATCCTTGCCTTAAAGAATTCTGGCATAAATGCTAAGGTGTGTTATTCAAATAAAAGGCAGGATGAAGGAATAATAGCCAAAGGTTAGTATCATCAACATTTAGATTTCTGGTTGTGCATGTAATTGTACTTCATTTCTTACTTAGGTTTATTTTGGAACTGATTATCAAGTTTAAACCCTATAATCAAGTTTAAAACAAAACCATATAACTGGACACAAAGTTAAAGTTGGGTAGAAAATTTGATTTTGATAGATATATTAAGATAATTAAAGAATAATCACGATAGAATAAAATAAAACCATACTCCTTAATTAGTGCTAAGGTTTAACATTAAAATACTCACGATATAATAAGGTAGTTGATTGAGTACGTTGTGATATTATTGAAGGATTAATTATTATAGGTAAGTTTCTCAAAATGAATTTGTTTTGTTTTTTTTTAAATAAAAGGTGGAATTTGATTTGGAAAATGTGAATACAAGACTTTGATTCGTTTCAACTACCAAAGTCGCAAAGGTTTACGAAGCGTTGGAATTGTTTCAACTACAAAGTCAGTTTTTGAAAAGTGAAACGCCGCATCCATTTAATTGCTTGCAACGCTTACACTTAACCTAGGGTTAACCTAGGCTATATATATTCGGGATGATCTTTGAGATAAATACCGTATATCTCTAAATCGAAGAAGCACATCAAAGAAAAAATGGCAATGGAAAGAAACGAATTCATGAAAATGCTTTGGAGGAAGAAAGGCAACAGATTCGAATCATATTCAAGCAATAATTGGAGGAAGAGATGAAGCGGTTAAGGAAGGAATTTATGCACAAACTGGAGGAGCAAAAGCAAGACATGATGGCACAAAGATGTTAACTTCTTCATGAAACTGAGAACATCAACTTGAAGGTGGTTGAGGAGGTTGAAGCAAGAGACTCGTGAGGTGGCAAATCTGAAAGAGACGATGAAGACCTACAAGTGGAAGATCAATCAAGTTGTCCAGGTTTGCAACGAGGCGACATGGAAAAGAATTGCACATCTGCCACATTATCTGTGATTTCTGAAAAACCTTGTTGTTGTTATGTCTGTTTGTTTAATTTTAATTTTACTGTTTTTTTGCAGAAACTTTGGTTTTAATTTGGTTTAAAATTTTCTGTTTGTATAATTTATTTTCATGTCCTGAAACTCTGTTTTTATTTTTATGTTCATGTTTATTGTATAATATATTTATCTCGAATTTATTTACATTCTTTGGAAATTGCCTGAGTTTGCTTTTGGTCCTAATGTCCTCCTAGTCCAATTTGGTTTGTTATGCTTTTTCTTTGGGATTGGTTCTGGTTTGTACATGTTACACAAGTTTAAGCTTTGTGTCAATTTGAATCGTATGTTGTTATTTTAACAGACTTGAAATGAAAGCGACTTTGAATCATATGTAGTTTATAAGAAAATGAAATGATTTGTATTTCTTATGTGAGTTGAATGAATAAATTAATTAGTGTTTGATATAAAAGAAAGAAAAAAGATTATATTAATTAACGGGATTAATTAATGTAATTATAGGATTTTCATACTTTATAAATTATAAGAATAAAGACTATAAGGAAGAAAAAAACAACAAAAGAGGATTGCATGAAAAAAACTACTATGCATGATAAACAAGAAGGAAATAAAAGAGAGAACATACCGTCTCATCGCATGCATAGAAGGAGTGAAAAAAAGTAGAAAGAGGACAAAACATGACAAAATCAGTGGCAGGGGGCCATTGTTGACCGGGGACCGTCCATTCCCCCTTCATTACCATTCATTTAATTTTGTTTCAAGCGAGTAGCTAGTAGTACCGTTTTCTTAGACGAGTAATGACAGAGGGACAACCGATGTGTCACGACGAGTGACATAACGGTGATTTTCACTATTGGTCTTATGTGAGTATGTCACTCAATAAGTCCGTTTAGGGTGTCTTACATGAGTATGTCACACAATAAGTCTGTTTAGGGTGTCTTACAGGAGTATGTCACACAATAAGTCCGTTTATGGTGTCTTACGTGAGTATGTCACTCAATAAGTCCGTTTAGGGTGTCTTACGTGAGTATGTCACACAATAAGTCCATTTAGGGTGTCTTACGTGAGTATATATGTCACACAATAAGTCCGTTTATGGTGTCTTACATGAGTATGTCACTCAATAAGTCCGTTTAGGGTGTCTTGCGTGAGTATGTCACACAATAAATCCGTTTATGGTGTCTTACGTGAGTATTACACTCAATAAGTCCGTTTAGGGTGTCTTACGTGAGTATGTCACACAATATGTCCGTTTAGGGTGTCTTACGTAAGTATGTAACACAATAAGTCCGTTTAGGGTGTCTTACGTGAGTATGTAACACAATAAGTCCGTTTAGGGTGTCTTACGTGAGTATGTCACTCAATAAGTCCGTTTATGGTGTCTTACGTGAGTTTGTCACTCAATAAGTCCGTTTAGGGTGTCTTACGTGAGTATGTCACACAATAAGTCCGTTTAGGGTGTCTTACGTGAGTATGTCACTCAATTAAGTCCGTTTATGGTGTCTTACGTGAGTATGTCACTCAATAAGTCCGTTTAGGTGTCTTACATGACAATAAGTCCGTACTGGGTGTCTTACGTGAGTATGTCACACAATAAGTCCGTTTAGGGTGTCTTACGTGAGTATGTCACACAATAAGTCCGTTTAGGGTTCTTACGTGAGTATGTCACACAATAAGTCCGTTTAGGGTGTCTTACGTGAGTATGTCACACAATAAGTCCGTTTATGGTGTCTTACGTGAGTATGTCACTCAATAAGTCCGTTTTTGGTGTCTTACGGGAGTATGCCACTCAATAAGTCCGTTTTTGGTGTCTTACGTAAGTATGTCACTCAATAAGTCCGTTTATGGTGTCATACGCGAATAAGTCCGTTTATGGTGTCTTACGTGAGTTTGTCACTCTATAAGTCCGTTTATGGTGTCTTACGTGAGTATGTCACACAATAAGTCCGTTTATGGTGTCTTACGTGAGTATGTCACTCCATAAGTCCGTTTATGGTGTCTTACGTGATTTTGTCACACAATAATTTCGTTTAGGGTGTCTTAAGTGAGTATGTCACTCAATAAGTCCGTTTAGAGTGTCTTACGTGAGTATGTCACACAATAAGTCCGTTTATGGTGTCTTACGTGAGTATGTCACACAATAAATCCGTTTATGGTGTCTTACATGAGTATGTCACTCAATTAGTCTATTTAGGGTGTCTTACATGAGTATGTCACTCAATAAGTCCGTTTAGGGTGTCTTACGTGAGTATGTCACACGTAAGTATTTCTAATCGGAAGTACGTTTATGGTATCTAACGTGAGTATGTCACACGATAAGTAGTCCTAATGGAATCGGAAGTCCGTTTATGGTGTCTTACGTGAGTATGTCACACGATAAGTCCGTTTATGGTGTCTTACATGAGTATATGTCACCACGATAAGTAGTTCTAATGGAATCGAAGTCCGTTTAATTTTGTTTTAATTATTATTATTATTTATTATTTAGAAGTAAGAAGATGTATTAACTACTTTTTAATAATCAAATGATGTAACTAAATTAATATTTTTTTTTATTTTGTATTTTTTTAATTATGTGATCGGAACCCTACTCTCCCCCTCCATCATCATCAATTCCCGCCCTTAAGCTGCTCCCCTCTCAATTGTTGCAACCAAAATTTTTGCTTTCCCGCTAAAATCGCCCAAAATTTTGAAATTTTGAAATTCCCTTATTTGATTTGATTCGAATTCTTCACCCACAACTAACCTCTCTAACCTAACCCAAGTAAACCCCCGCCCCTTTCATTGATGTGTTTCCCTCGTTTGATCTTCCCACCATTCAATCTTCAAAATCTCCATTAAAGAAACCAAACAGAGCTAATTTTGGTGAGTTACTCTGCTCTTTTGTTTTAGCTTTTCTTCTAGGGGTTTCCGAGGTAACTCTTTTGTTTTTCTAGAATGTTGTTACATTTTTTTGAATTTGAGCTAATTTCTAACATATTTGTGTGAATTAACAGAGCATTAATGCCTTAACAGAGCTAATTTTGGTGAGTTACTCTGCTCTTTTGTTTTAGCTTTTCTTCCAGGGGCTTTCCGAGGCAACTCTTTTGTTTTTCCAGAATTTTGTTACATTTTTGTGAATTTGAGCTAATTTCTAACATATTGGGGTGAATTAACCGAGAATCAATTGCTTAACATAGCTAATTTTGGTGAGTTGCTATGCTCTTATGAATTATGTTTTTTTTGAAACGAAGAAGCAGTCAAATTCACTCATAGATTGCACTCTTGTGAATCGGGAGTACTTGTTAGGGGAATTTAGTTATTTATTTGAGATATAGACAGACCAATTAATACTCAATTATGCACAATGTTTTTTTTCTTTTCATAGTGGCTGCAATCTCTGAAATGAACCTGAAGCAAAATATGAAGTGTACTTCTCCGATTTTCAGTTCTTCTAGAAAGGTAAATGAATCTAGGACATTTAATGAGCGTACATTGTTATGAAAATGTGGCGTTCCTGAAAAATTGGTGACTTCAGGAACACAGGCTAACCCAGGGAGACTGTTCTACAGTTGTCCTTATTGGCCGGTATGACTAATTATTTTGGTTACACTTTCCATTTACTTTCAAGGGATAATGTGTCTGTATAATAATTGGAATTTCTTACTTTGCAGGATGATGAAGTCAAATATGACTATTTCATATGGCAGGACAAGGTGTCTGCATCTACTAGGCCATATGGCAAAGTGTCTTCATCTACTGGGCCATATGGCAAGGTGTCTTCATCTACTGGGCCACATGAAAATGTTACCTCTGTGAACTTGATGAAGAAAACAGATAAACTTGAATGCACAATCGGTGTCCTTCAAAATGATATTGAAATGATAAAGTGCATGCGAGACAATGATGCGAAAAAAATTGAACAAGTTGAGATTAACGTCATTGAGTTATTGAGAGGTCGCAATTCAGATTCCATGGTTCAAATGTTACTCCATGATAAAGAAAGGATTGCTCGTCTGGAGACACTACATGAGAAGACCAGGCTAGGGAACAATTCATCTCAAAAGAAACTTGTATTATTGACTATTACTTGTCTAACCTTTTATTTCGTATTTCATCTTACGAAATAAAAACTTAAGTTCTTGGAATTCTGTATTTCTCTGTATATTTCTGTACATTTCATTTGGTTTTCTTATCTAATGGTTATTTGAAGATTTGAATGGTAATCACATTAAACAAAAAGGAGAACAACCAACACATCAATGTTTTACAAGCTTAAACCTGTTTCCTGGGGCTACACAAGCTTAAACTTGTTTCCAGGGCCGACACAAATTTAAACTTGTTTCTAGAGTGAATATTTTACAACGCCCTTAATGGACGCAAAACACCACATTCGTGACACTCGAACAACTTCCCTTCACATTAAACAAATGAGAACAACCAACACATCAATTTGCCATCATTCAAAATTCAACATCATCGACATCTTCCAGATTTAAACATCAACCAATCAACCAAAGGAGAACTACCAACACATAGAATTTGCCATTATTCAAAATACAATAACAAACAAACACATCAACACATCACTTTCCTTTATTCAAAATACAACATAAGTTACGTCATCGAAGCTTACACATCAACCAATCAACCAAAGGAGAACAACCAACACTTAGAATTTGCCATTATTCAAAATACAATAACAAACAAACACATCAACACATCACTTCCATTATTCAAAATACAACATAAGTTACGTCTTCGAAGCTTACACATCAACCAATCATCCTCTCCATCACCATTAATACTTAAACAGCCACAATATGTATCCCAATGCCTTCCTGTAACATTGTCAAAGAAAAAAGGTAACAAGCTTAATGCAATGTAACATGATTGAATAAAAAAAGAACTCTAAATAATAATACATACAATACCTTATCATTGCAAAGTAGGAGTATCATTGGTGAGCATTTCTCCACCCATAAAACTCTTACAAGTGGAAGCGTAATGACCATTGACACCGCATTTGCCACAAACATACTTCGTTTTTCTATCCCCAGCTGAGCGTTTTCTCTTTTGATGGTCATCCCACTTTGTCTCTTTGGCACCTTCGGTGGCAAAACCACATCGTTAAGCACATCATCGGGATACACACATTCATCTTCATTTTGAAGTGGATACACACATTTGGAATAAGCTAGCCTCCAACAACTGACGCTATAATACCAAGTGCAATAATTGGAGGCTTGCTTCCTCGTACTTCAACACAACACGCGCCATGCATGCTCGCATGGATACATATCCATTTGGAATTTTTACATGTACACGCTTTCAAATCCAACTCAACGATGTAAGAAATAACGACATCCTTGTCACGAACATCATACTTATCTGAGGAAAGTGTATTAATCGAAAATCGTTTGGCTGACTAGAAGCTTTTGTTCACTTCGATTTCAATTTTGGGAGTAAGAGCATCTTGGCAATTTGTAGATGATTAATTTCTTTTAGAAAACCAATCCTGTAACATCTCCCGGATATGTTCAATCAACCCAACAATTGAAAATTCTCGTGCACGCTTTAGCCTAGAATTCACAGACTCGGCATGGTTTGTGGTCATTATGTTGTAATGATATCCCTCAAATTTAGCTCTAGCCCATATAGGGAATTGAATTCTGCTTCTTTCAAATATTCGTTAGCTTTCGGACATTTACTACATAAAGTGTCGAAATTCAACTTAAATTCTGCTTCTGTATAGGCCTCTTCAGCTTTCTTAAAGAGCTTTCCCACACCACATCTCGGATATTTCATCCTCAAATTCTTTTGCATGATACATGCAATGCCCATGGTGTGCATTCTTAAACACCACCTTGACAAATGTTTTAATACTATCGGCACGATTAGAAAGTATCGCAAGATCATTCGTGTCCCCAATGATGGGTTTCAGCTTATCAAAAACCATGTCCAAGACTACTATACTCTCGAGGCAACAACACCCCAAGCAAGTGGAAATATTTGATGATTTGCATCTTGACATGTTGCCACAAGTAAGGTCCCTTTAAAACACATTTTCAAATGCGTCTTTGTCCACGAAAATGACTTCCCGCATCGCCAAATAAAAACCCTCAATACTTTGACCAAGTGCCATGAAAATGTATTTGAAAACATTCCCATCACATTTTTCAATATGATATAAGTGTCCGGGTTTCTAGCCTTCAGCCTATAACAATATTTAGGCAATTCTCCCCAACTTTTGTTTGGATTACCCCATATCAATCATACGCATAACCCTTAGCCCTATACACCTTGCAATAAGTTACATCATATCCAAATTCTTGCAGGAAATCATGCATCAAGTCCTTTAGTGCATGAATACGATTGGCATCTTTAAACCTTACCGGAAATGTATGTGCCAATTAGCTTGTGCGTAGCATGTCTATGGTCTTTTGGAGGAGAAATGGGTGGGCAGCTATGCTTATTTGCATACGTTACCACTACAAATCGCTCAGAAGGTGCTTGAAGTTTGGTGGCTCGCAAACGCCATTTGCATCCGGCGGCTTCACATAAAACTAAATAAACGCTTTTGTTGGAAGTTTGTGTTTTGAATTCAAACTTGTACTTAGTAGCCAACATCTCAAGTTTGAATACCAAAATTTTTTTGCATTTAAACGGATCATTCACACGAAAGTCTTCATGTTCGGGAATGCACACTAAAGTATCAGTACGGCTATAACAAAAGTCTTCATGTTCAAACCTTTGCACATTAACCACAGTAGCGGGTGCATTCAAGGGATCAACAATCTCGTTTCTCACAACAAAGCCATCAAGATTCTCATTTGGCAATTCATCAGCCCCGCTCATGCGAATTCTCTTATATGATTCTTCTAAATAAACATCTTCACCCAAATTCACCAATAAGGAGTCTTCAAGTTGCTCATTAAAGTCCATGTTGTCACCCCCCGTGTTCAAATGAGAATATTTGACACATGTCTCTATGCTTTCTATTCTTACATCCAACGTCTCTTCCATGGCATTCCCAACAACATCCACATCTATCTCTTCATTAACAGTCTTTTCAACACATGTCTCTATGCTTTCTATTCTTACATCCAACATCTCTTCAATGGCATTCCCAACAACATCCACATCTATCTCTTTATTAACATTTTTTCAACACATGTCTCCATGTTTTCTCTTCTTACATCTAACATCTCTTTCATCCCATTTTGCCAAAACATCAACATATGTCTCTTCATCTCTTTGAACACATGTTTCTTGAGTTTCCGACACATTTAATACTTCACATGTTTCTTGACTTTCATAAACCTCGGTACACTTTTCCTTTCCTTCAAACATATTAATAAAGCATCTTGTTTTAAATTACAAACAGATATAAACCGATTCACAAGCTTATCGCAATCAAGCACCATCGGTCTAGCTTTACTAATGGGGACCATATATTTCATCTCAAACTCATAGTTAGTTGTATCTATTTCCAACTCATTTTTCACCATGTCATACAATTCTTCAAATGTAATGTTCTTTTTGACACTCAAAATCGCTCGAGACTTCTTCATATTCACACCCTACATACTTCCAAGACCATAGACCATTGACGCGTTTTTCAATCTCCACAGGGTAAAATATAAAAATACAAACTTTATCTTCCATCACGCTTCACCGAGATCCTATTTTTATTCAATACAATAATTACAAACCAATATACACATAGACAAAATCCATAATGCTTGAATGTTTGAATGTAGCATTGCATTCAATTTATTTTAAATCACAAATCAATTCCAATTCCGTTCAAATAGCCATTAACAAGTTTAAACTTGTGTCACATTATAATCAATCCACCTTGAAATGCAGATACAAGTTCACATAACCATTAACAAGTTTAAACTTGTGTCACACTATAATCAATATTTTAAGATTAATACGATTACTATTCACCTAGAAATCTAAAAAATATAACCAAATAGATAGATATAGATATAGATATAGATAGTCATACAGGGTAATAACTGCACAAATCACCAATTCAACATTTAACAAATTCAATTCAAATCAAATAGCCATTTTCAATAGGGGTCGCCCCTATTTTCAATTCAATTCAGAGTTAAACACACGGTTTAAGCTACTCCCGAAAGGGTAAGTAACTAACAAACTCAATTTGCCTAAATCATTCAACGCCACATACACACCTTCCTAATCTACAAAATCATATACACCACAAACTCAATCATTTACATGCAATTCAATGGTATTAGCTTAATTTACATTCACATACCGATATGGAGAGCCAAGAAACCCTTTCGATTACCACCCACCGCGGCTCGGACAATGATTGATGGAGAATAAGAACACAGAGGGTTGTTCCGGCGAGGACAATGACCGGACACCGAGAGAGAGAGACGGAGCAGAGTAATTGGGTTTGCGGAGAGAGGGACAGAGTAGAGTAATTGGCTTTGCAAAGGAGGAATAGTCCGTTTGATCGGATTTTGGCGCGATAGAAAAGGGCTTGATCGGATTTTGGCGTGTAAATTAGGGTGGGTTATTTTACCCGCCCTAATTTAGGGGGTGGGATTGGGGGTCAGGTTAAGAAATAATTAACAGGATTTTTAATTAAGGGTTAATTACATTTTTAGGGTTAAGTAAATCACCCCAAATCAAGAAGGGTAAGGGCATTATTGGTTTTTCACTCAACTTGTGTAGTCCAAGCTTATTCATGATATGAATTATGTGATAAGCTTATTCTTGCAACAATTTGTGTTGATAAACTCATATAACTAAAGGCCCCAAAATTATTCGTGTGATCAAATCTATCATGGTATCAGAGACAAAGCCCTCACCGCAATAAAATAAAATTTGAAAAAAAAAGATCGTCTTCCCTAATTCCCTCGCTATAGTCTGAATCCATGGTTTCCTATTAGAGAGGTTTATTTTGAATCCGAAATTCCCTCGCAATACTGAAATTAATCAACAGATTTTCTCTAAAATAAAAAAAACAAAAAAAAACCAAACCAAACCAGGAAGGATTGGCCGAACTTCAGCCATGGAATCATTGTTTGCTAACTGTGCTTCTTCAAACGAAGAAGTTGAAAACTTGAAAGCCCAAAATTTACCCTCAAATCCAACAAAATTGATAGTTGGGCATCGTTCTAATGGCGATCAGGAAGAGTCGAAGCTTGCAAACACCCAAACACCGACGGACGATGGGCCCCAGGAAGCCTGCGTGCGTGGCGGAAGCTTCTGTCCAAATCATGAAGAACGAGACGCGATTATGGCGTTTGAAATTCATCGGGATGATGAACAGAACTGTTTCAATATTCAGGCCGACGTTCAATCGAAATCGAAATCGAAAACTGAAAACACATAATATTTTTGCAATTCAGCAGGAAATTCAGCTCCTTCGGGCCAGCCTGATCATAGCTCAATTCAGGCAAACACGGCAATTGTGGGCTCGCCGAATCGCAATTCCGACGGACTGAAATTGCACGGAAAAGCAGAGCAGAGTGGCTTTTCCAATTTAACATCGACACAGTGGCAAGGCATAATCGACTTCTTGAATCTTGCCAAAACTAAAGATCGTTTAACAAGGTATCGCAGCCAGAGGTCACGAGATCGAACCCTGCTGGTTGGAACATTATTTTAAAAAAAAATATGCAAGTGTTGGGACAGATTGCCCACACTTGAGGGGGGGGGGGTGTTGGGACAGATTGCCCACACTCTTGAATGAAAAAAATTGTGCAAGTGTTGGAAAATTGCCAACACTTGAGGGGGGGGGGGTGTTGGGACAGATTGCCCACACTCTTAAATGATAAGGAAATAAAGTTGTGCATTTTACTTCCACCAATTGGATTTAGTAAACGGTAGTCATTGATTCTTAACACTCTCAGATATGTAACCAGTCAACCGAGCCTCTGGGCAATCGAAATCCATATTTTGCAGCTCAGCCAAGATAGAGTTACGGCTATCTATAGCTGTTGAGTTTGCAACAACAGCAGCTTTGGCGTTTTCATCGGTGCCCGGTATGGAGAGCTTCTCAAAAGAATTGCTTGTAGGTAAGCCATTTGCAACTACTATTCCTTCAACCTTACTAGAAACCGTTGGATCCTTACATTTGGAGTTTTCCAAAGATAGAGGCCCTGCCTTAGAAACCTCAATTGATTGCTTTGAATATAAGTACTACTAATAAGTTATTTGTAGAAATAGTTGAAATTAAGTCTAGTGAAAGTGTCATAGACATAAAAGCAATCATACAACATTACATAAATATTATAGTACAACTCTCTGTGATCAACAGAATTAAATAGGGTCAATTAAAATGTAACTATTTCCAAAATAACACTACACAAAATATTAATATGAGCCCCATCCATTGAAGCTTTCCGGGGAAGATTGAGATAGCTGCCAAGAAAATAAAAATAAGATAAATATATTATTATGTCGGGTTAAAAACAAAGAAACTCAATTTGATCTCTAATTACAAAGATCCTGAATATTAATATGGTAAGTTAAATCATGGCCGTTTAAACATGAAAAATTTCGACTTGAATCGAGCAAATAAATTTGAAATTTTGTAATAGTAGACCCGTGCCGAACTTGGATCGATGGGTTAGGATCTGAGAACTTGAAGAAGAAAAAAAAATGACATATTGTTTGGTTTACATTAATTCTCTGTAAATGTAGAAACCCTTTCACAATGTAAATTAAGCTATCATATTATTCCTGAGGTTTTGGGTTCGAGTTATGGTGGGGACAAAAGTGTGCATGCGTGTGTAAGAAAAATGTAAATTAAGTTATCATATTAAATATTGAACGGAGGGGGGAGGGGAGTTTGACATTTTATTATTTTTTAATAAATTTTTTTATTTTTGTTTATTTTTATAAATTGACTTAGCCATATAAGACCAAAGCCAAGGTCTCGTCAACTGTAAAATATGGTTTCTTGCATTTGTGGTCAAGAAAATAATGGCCCCAAAATAACATCCATTTATTTAAGAGGTATTTGTCGGAAAAGACACACTATAGAAGATGTCAGATAAAAAGGATATAAGAAAAGATGTTTGTAAAAAAAAAAACAGAAAGTGAAATTGACAAAACCAAGCAAAATTCACTGTCAAATTCACTATCACATTCACTTTGTCTTTTTTGACAAATATTTTTTCTTATATTGTTTTTCTGACATCTTTCATATTGTGTCATAATTGACAATTAACTATTTCTTTTTATATGTTTAATTGAAAAAAGAAAAAAGATTCTCAGTATTATATGAACAAATTTGTCAATTTTTTTCTAACATAATTTAATATTTTATTGTATTATAGCAACAAATAGTACTAAAAGATGTATTAGATATTCCTCAGATTTTTGTAAAATGGCAAATAATATGCACAAATCGGACTAGTGGCGATCTCTTGAATTGAAATATTATAATCCGGAATGAAGACCAGGGTTCGAATCCCGTTAGAGACAAACTGAGTGTGTTAAAATCTTTCGTTTCACCCAAAATAAAAGGACAAATAATATATCTAAAACATAAAGTGCTAAAATATATAAGAGATATTATGACGAAACAATTTGCTCGAAAAGCATATTAAGAAATGTGAGCCTTCAATCATACCTGGATTGGAATCGTTCGGTGAGGTGAATGAATTTGGCGTTGTCGAGGTTGTTGATGACGACGACGAAGTTTTGTCAACTTTAATTCCGAGATTTGCACAATCAGAACCCAAAGAACCTTCATCACAAATATAAGTGAAATTAAACTTTAATAATCTTGAAAAATCGATTCTAATTACAACTTAAATATATAAAACTCGGGTTTTAATATATAATCTTACACTGGCCAAAGCAAGGATAAGCTGGAAAATCAAGAAGATTAGAGTAACCAGGATTGCATTGACATGTATGTGTATATGTTGAATTATTTGTGCATGTTCCTTCTCCACAATACATCCAATAGCATGCTGTAAATCATATATGAAGCAAAATTAAATGTTTAAATTATAGATGATGGGCCAAATGAACTTATTTAAATGGCAAATGATATAATATGGTTATGTAAAATTAAGGGATTAATTAATTACGGTCTAAAAATGATAGATTATACGGAACGACGGAGTCGGAGGAGGAGCCGGCATGCAAGAATAGTCGAGAGAACCTGCAAATTAAGAGAGGCAAAGGAAAACGATACTTTCACAAGTACTCGAGAAACACAAATTATATCATTTACAACGATTGATTGACCAGTGGGTCCTACCGACCCACGGCTTTGTGTCAAAGTTATATCTATAAAGATGTATGTATGTATATATAACTATCTCACTTTCGAGCCTAGCCAGATGGCTGAGACAACTATATATCATATACAATCTTCGGTCAACTGGTTTGTTCTACTGACTCATGATTGTAAACGATGGTTGTGTCAAAGTTGCGCATCTGAAGTTGTACAACTATCATTTTCGAGCCCAGATGACCGTAACAACTGATTTCACAAGCTCAGATGGAAAGTGATATATATATCAAGAAGAAAGCTTACACTCGGGAATAATGCATGGAAGAAACTGCAAATTAGTTTCATCTCCTTGACGAAGTCTTTTCCAACCACTTTGACAATTGCAAACAAAGTTAAATGGCTGCCCTATTGCTTTTTCACATGTCCCTTTTCCACATTCCACATCATTGCATACATTTTCTGTACACATATATTAATTAGTTATAAGTATAATTTTTTTGAGGGTATTATAACTATAATTAACACCGAAAAAAAATAATAACTAAAATCACACTACGAAAATTATAGCTCAAACTAAGTTTTACAAGAAAATGAAAATGAAGACTTCATGCATGAAATATTGTGTAGCAAACTTTGGATCATCTATTGTGTACTCCCTCCGTCCCGTATTATAAGTCATTTTGAACTTTTCACACAGATTAAGAAAATCATAAATGAATTACTTTTTAATATTTCAAGGCAAAATAGTGTATTGGTTTTGAGATTGACTTATAATATTGCATTGTTTAGTATGAAACTGAAACAATGCATTAATCTTGTATTGAAATGAAAGAAAGATTTATATTTTGGGACACCACAAAAAAGTTAAAAAGACTTATATTACGGGACGGACGGAGTATTACATTTTCTGTACATATATATATAATTCATTACTATAATTATAATTAACACCCAAAAAAACACAACTAAAATCACACCATGAAAATTATATATAACTCAAAAATTAAATACAGATACTTCGTTAACCAAACTTTAGATTCGCGTAATAACATTCAGTGTAACGTACATATAGTCTAGAGGAGCCTGGATCCTTTACTGTGTATAACACTTTGTTCGGGCTGTGGATGGTCCAAAACGACGTCGTTTGAAGCATGTTTTTCAAACAAGAAAAACACTAAGACGACTTTGTTTTGGACCTTCCATAGTTAAAACACGGTGTTGTACAGTGTAGAGGATCGATCTGAACTCTATATGGTAGTTTACCGAGAGATTCAACAAATATCCATGAACTTATAAGGGGAGAAAGAAATTATTAATACCAAATAATGGTGAGAGGATTGGAGGTATGAAATCTTGTTTTGTAAGTAATGGTAGAAAAATCAGAAAAATAGCAAGAGAAGTTTTAATGGTAGAAAAAGAAGCCATTTTTGAATCAAATTAAAGTTGAAGAAGATGGAACGATGGATACATCCTGTTGAATTATTTATATAAGAAAATTATTACTATAATTATTTTTATTTTTTTTATTGAAAATGTGAAGGTTAATGGTTTGAAAAGAAAAAAAAAATAATTCTTTTGGGAAGGTTCTAATTTAAAATACTATTTTAAACAACCCTTTGGCTAAAATTTCAGGCTAATTAATAGAGGGCAAATAACGGTTTCTTCTGGCAGGTAAAAAGTAAACATCACTAATAATCCTTCAACCCTTTAAGAAATTAATTTATTACTACCTCCAATAAAATGAGTTTTTGATACAATTATATATATATATATATATATATCTCGTATTTTGTTTTACACTTTTGCTCATCTGTGTATAGTTCACTTTTTTGGCTTCAAATTTATATATGATATTTCAACTTTGAACCATTAATTGTTGCTTGAAGTCAATAAATCTACTATGAAGAATTCAAAGGTGTTGTCATAGTCAACCTAACGTGTCTGGAAATTATTTAACAGAAAAAGAATAAGTCTATATTCTGTTGATTTTGTGAATAATTTGTATGAAAAAAAAGTTACATAATTTGTTTACACTATAAAGAAATTATGTAAAATATGTGATATGAATTGTTCTTTTTTTTTTTATTATTATTTTTTTTTATGATTTTATGTATGCCAAAATATTTAGATGCACATGAGGTTCAGGGTTCGAGTTTCAGCGTGTGCGTGTGGATGTCTACTATATGTTGTAATTTTATCCCCGTGAGGAAGAAGTAAAAAGAAAAGTAATCAAACCACCTATTTTAGTAGGCTTTTGACTAAACTACCGAGAAAATGAACCCACGAATAGCACAGTGGAACGCGTTTCTATGCATTGCGGAGATAACTCAAACTATAAACTTCTTGGTAGTATGTTCCCGTAATTTCCCTAGACATAATAATTTTTTCATACACTTGAAAACCAACTCTCAATCGACTTTCGAACATTCGACTGAGTGTTGTCATGCACAAGTAGTATGATGCAACATCGATAGAAACACGATAGGTGTTGGGAGGATTTTGCATCATAAAAACAAAAGAAAATTTATAAACCTATACTTAACATGCAAACTAACTCCTAACCGACCAAATATCGGGTAGTTGATAGCATAGTAGGGTAAGTACAGGGTCGATCCACAGGGAAAAGGGATATTAAATCTAATATATTAATCCTACCAATTGCTACTCAAGAAAACAAATAAACGAAAGACAAAACATAAAAACAGAAAATAATTCAAATAATCTAACCTAAGGAATAAAATAAACAAACTAACCTAAGGAAACATGGGATCAAACCAAGTACAAACCTATGTGATCTCAACCCTAGTTCAATTCATGATTTTAATTCAGTTTGTGGTTTCACCTTATCACGAGACATAAACCCCTAATTCCTTAGTGAATTCAATTATCGATCTCTCCTCTTCCGAATGTTGAGACCAATATTACATACAAAACGAAGGTGTAGATTCAGGTTAACTCCCGTATTTTAGAATCTAACAACCTAGATAATTAATCGATTAATTTGTCATCATTAATGATTAAAGATCCTATCTTTCTATGGTGATCTAGTCTACGCAACTTCCGTATGTTGTAAACATCAATAGCAAACTGATCTCTCGATCTAATTCACATAATAGCATCATAGTCGCATAGAAAAGATACAAAATAAATTAAAGATCATAAAAAACGAATAAGGACTGAATAAATTAAATAAATAAACTCATGTAGTTTGGTACATGATTGAATCCATGAATCGAAAACGGAAGAAAAACGACATCCTAATCTAACCCCGATCACCCGAGCACAAGGCTCGGGTGACCGCCTATACTTTCAGAGTGGCCGCGCTCTCTCAATATCTGCGGTCAGATAAATTAAATTGGTATCTCCATTAGGGTTGCATCTTTGTGCATATATATAGGAGTAAGCTAAGGCGGCTAAAAAAAAATAATTATGGGCTGACAATTTTCCTTTTCCAATTAGGATTTTTATGTATGTCGGCCGGGTGAAGGTCGGTGGATATTATGGATTTAGGAATGAAACTTTTAAAATTCATATCTTGAGTTGTAGACCTCCAAAATTATGATCCGAATGTCATAATTAAGCCCTCGGAAAACTCTACAACTTTCATTAAGGACTCTTCTTCGTAAAACGCCTTTTTGACTAGCCCGTCGTATTACGAGTCGTTTTCGGGATTTTCCCAAGCTTTATTTCACCTTCATATTCTTGTATCTCTTTCTTTCCACTTTAATCTTCAATCAAACATCATTTAGACATCTTCCATTCCACATTTGTGCACCTAAAAGATGACAAAACCGAGCAAAACGTAAAACCATACAAAATAGATAATAAAACCACGATATTTACTCGATTTTGCATTTTAACTATTCAAAACGTCATTTGCTCAATTAATCGATTATAAGCTCGAATTCTACGAAAACATCCATATATGGGGAATATTGATATAAAATATATCCTTATAAAACACTACAAATTGACCCTTAACAACTCCCCCACACTTATCTTGTGCTCGTCCCGAGCAAAACAAAACAAAGTCAAGCTCGAGACAAATAAACATCCATACAAATATGAAGTATATTCAATAACTTAGAAGTTCACCCACGTGAGTGTGTGCATAGATATAGTAAATTTCCACTAAAACCACACTTGAAAGTTATTCAAACCAAAACTAGCCCGGTTTCCCATCTAAGTTAGAAATATTCAAAAAATTATAACAGGCACTTTACAAAACATACATATCCCAAAAAGAAATAGTAGAGAATATCTAAAACATTTCTGACAAACTTAGAGGATAATCTCTACAACATATCCTTCAGTTTATACTGGGTATAAGATTAACGATAACTAAGTCCTTACTTATTCATAATAATATATTTCAATATTTTCACTTTTTCACACTTTTCTAACACACATCGTAATAAGCTTTTGCCCTCATAGCGAGAATAGGACATTTCAAGATAATCCCTACCTTACTCCAATCATAAGGCGACTATAAACTGATCGTCGTGAGCTTTTGGTCATCATAATGGAATAGGACATACGTGGTACACCTACCTCACCCAAATCATAAACCAACTTCCGACACACACAATTACAATTATGTTTACTTAGAGATTTACGGATGGCGGTGGAAAAGATTATTTTCTAGTAGCACGACCACTTGAGCATAACACCTCAAGTAAACAATTTATTACTATTGCAAAGACTTAATCACGTTTCACTTATCACATTCAAACTTACAGATATTCACAGTATGTCATACTTTAATCCTAGAATACAAACTACTAAACTTTTCAAGAATTGTACATAAGCAAAGAAACATGCTATAATCATCAAAAATCTCCAACTAAAATGGGGTAGGCTTTCAACATTTAGCTCATCATTTACTATGGCATGTGAAAAAGAGTGTCGGGTGAAACAACTAAAATTACTAAATATACAGAATATAGCAAAAATGATATAAACTCAAGCAAAGATATGCCTTTGTCTACTCGGGATATAACAAAAATTTTAAAAATTAAGCACTTTTCATAGAAATATAATAGAAATTGAGCAAACGACTCATAGATACATATAAACCATCCTCTCCCCCACACTTAGATTGCAACTTGTCCTCAAGTTATACAGAAATAATAAATTAGAGAACTTAGGCGATTGGATGCGGGCAATGCGGAGGAACCAACAAGAACCAGGATTGCTTGCATAGCTCGATGAGCTGTGAGCATCACAGACAACCGAATACATCGTGAAAGTGCACAATCGCTATAGAAAGTATCCTGCAGACTTGATCAGTGCAAAAAGAGTCTACGGGGAAAAAGAAAAGATTACATATATAAAGCACATGGAAAAGGAGATATAGAGAATTTTTCAGATTAGGCTCATATAAAGATGGAATACATATACATGAAATATTACAAAGTAGTAGGCTAGGTGCAACTACATGAAAATATACTAGAATGCAGCCTACATGATATGCAATCCTAAAAATAAAATAAATAAAAATAAATTCTGACAGGCTCAGGCTGAGCAAGTTGAGAGGACAACCCTACAGTGACTACGGCCTATGCAGAAACTAAAAATAAAGAAAACGAGGTAGTATTACGGAAACCGACAGTTAACTACGCTCAAGAAAAATAAAAGAAAAAAAAATAGAAAACCAATGCAACTAGATGACATGCAACTAAATGATATGCATCTAAATGATATGCAAAAATAAAAGAAAATAAAAGAAAGAAAACTAGCCCACTCATTTGCAACACGACATGTATATAATAAACGTCTACCAAATAATGACAGGTTACGATAAACGACAGTACTGTTCATTACATGCAGTGTAGACGCGCTTTAAGACTCATTGAAAGTGATAGCATTATGGAAAACCAACAGTTAGCTATACTAAACAGATATAACTCATAAGACTGGAATGGCAGCATTACGAAAACCGACAGTAGCTACCCATATGAGTTACAAAAATAACAAGGAAGCACCTAAGTCTCAAAGCTCACAAGATTCATCATAACGGTATGTAGCATACGGAAACCGACATTAGCTACTAATTAACTATAAGAACAGTTATAGCTTACGAGAACCGACAGTCACTATAACATGCCTAGATGAATCATATATAAGGAATTGATCAATTATCTAACATGGATTCATAGATGGAAAGGTAAAAACATATAAGTTCAGGACATCTATGTAAAAATCAATTAGCCACAGAAGCTCGTATGAAAAAATCCACATCAAATAAAAGCATTGAAAATAAAATCAAGAAATTTAGAACCTTGACTGAACCCCGGACGAACGTTCACTTAGCGTTCAGAACTGGACGGGCGTTCCACCTTGCAGACGCTCGTCTGCCTTGAAAACCGACCGGACGGGCGTTCAGAAAGTATAGACGCTCGTCTGGTCCTCTAAATCAGAACAGGATTGAAAATATTTGAACGGACGAACGTCCAATACTTCCCAACGCTCGTTCACTGCGGAGATGAAGAATCGGGCGGGCGTCCAATGTAATGCGACTTCGTCCATACAACAAGAATGCACAGATAAAGGAGAAAAACACAAAGAAAACCCTAAATACTTATGAACACAACACATCAACACGAGATCACAAAGACAACAACCTTATCAAATTAAGCACATGGGTTAGACTAGGTAACACATAAACATATAAACTTCACGTAAAACAAGTTGAGTAAAAAACTTTTGCACATTCTTAACCTAACGGTCATCGAAACACGGCAAAATAAAAACTCTCAACTTGGTATACGCTACTTTTATTAAAAACAAAAATAAAACGTAACAAAATCGAGAACTAACAAAACTAGATTCAACATGACACCTATTCCCCGGCAATGGCGCCACTTTTGTTGGGAGGATTTTGCATCATAAAAACAAAAGAAAATTTATAAACCTATACTTAACATGCAAACTAACTCCTAACCGACCAAATACAGGGTCGATCCACAGGGAAAAGGGATATTAAATCTAATCTATTAATCCTACCAATTGCTACTCAAGAAAACAAATAAACGAAAGACAAAACATGAAAACAGAAAATAATTCAAATAATCTAACCTAAGGAATAAAATAAACAAACTAACCTAAGGAAACATGGGATCAAACCAAGTACAAACCTATGTGATCTCAACCCTAGTTCAATTCATGATTTTAATTCAGTTTGTGGTTTCACCTTATCACGAGACATAAACCCCTAATTCCTTAGTGAATTCAATTATCGATCTCTCCTCTTCCGAATGTTGAGACCAATATTACATACAAAACGAAGGTGTAGATTCAGGTTAACTCCCGTATTTTAGAATCTAACAACCTAGATAATTAATCGATTAATTTGTCATCATTAATGATTAAAGATCCTATCTTTCTATGGTGATCTAGTCTACGCAACTTCCGTATGTTGTAAACATCAATAGCAAACTGATCTCTCGATCTAATTCACATAATAGCATCATAGTCGCATAGAAAAGATAAAAAATAAATTAAAGATCATAAAAAACGAATAAGGACTGAATAAATTAAATAAATAAACTCACGTAGTTTGGTACATGATTGAATCCATGAATCGAAAACGGAAGAAAAACGACATCCTAATCTAACCCCGGATCACCCGAGCACAAGGCTCGGGTGACCGCCTATGAGACTCTCGTGAGTGGCCGCTGCTCTCTGTCAATATCTTGTCAGTATAAATTAAATTGGTATCTCCATTAGGGTTGCATCTTTGTGCATATATATAGGAGTAAGCTAAAGGCGGCTAAAAAAATAATTATGGCTGACAATTTTCCTTTTCCAATTAGGATTTTTATGTATGTCGGCTGGGTGAAGGTCGGTGGATATTATGGATTTAGGAATGAAACTTTTAAAATTCATATCTTGAGTTGTAGACCTCCAAAAATTATGATCCGAATGTCATAATTAAGCCCTCGGAAAACTCTACAACTTTCATTAAGGACTCTTCTTCAGAAAACGCCTTTTTGACTAGCCCGTCATATTACGAGTCGTTTTCGGGATTTTCCCAAGCTTTATTTCACCTTCATATTCTTGTATCTCTTTCTTTCCACTTTAATCTTCAATCAAACATCATTTAGACCTCTTCCATTCCACATTTGTGCACCTAAAAGATGACAAAACCGAGCAAAACGTAAAACCATACAAAATAGATAATAAAACCACGATATTTACTCGATTTTGCATTTTAACTATTCAAAACGTCATTTGCTCAATTAATCGATTATAAGCTCGAATTCTACGAAAAACATCCATATATGGGGAATATTGATATAAAATATATCCTTATAAAACACTACAAATTGACCCTTAACAATAGGGTGAACAAATACTCTCATTATATAACCATTCCTTTCCCAGAGCGCACATTCAAAGAAGGAAAAATAGCAGCTCGTTGTTTAGGATAATGCTACTTCCCCAACTATTTGGACACCACGAGTAACACAACACATTCCTACACCATTTATCATGATGTAGAACCCACTGATCATGACGTAGACCTATCATCTTAAACAATATATGAAAATAATAAATAAATAAAAAACCTTCATCATAATTTTATAACGATTTTGGGGACAGGTCTCAAACGGTTAAGTTAACGAGCTTATCAAATCGAGCACATCAAATTTTCCATAAAAATCAAAGCACGTGATCTGGAATTTTCTTATGAATAAAGTGAGAAACAAGGCCGAAAACATGTCATTTCCGTAGGCCACATCACTTCAAGAAGAAGAAGTCCTGGAAGGAAAAAAGAAACCATATTGATTAGGATTTGTAATGGTAGTTAGTAAAACAAATAGTAGATTAGATACTAGTATCTTTTTAAATTCAAGAAGAATTACTTGAATCGAACGTTCCACGGTGTCAAGATGGAAACTTCAAGTTGTATCCCAAGTTCCATCAGTTCTTTCTGTGGATTCTAAGAGCCGAACTCTCAGTTGCCGGAGAGAATACATTCCGAATCCTGTTCAAGGTTGAAATCTCTCCAAAACAAGGCGGTAACTCTTTTAATTTTTGGCATCGAAACTCAAGTTGCTCTAGACAAGGGAAGGACTCGGTGGAGGCATTCCATTCCCTCAAAGAGTCATCAAACAATTGAAAGAATTTCAGATTTCGGAAAACCAAATCTTCCGTCTCCAATTTTGGCTCCCCAAAGGAATTTTTTCTTAGCTTCTGAAGACAATGTAGCTCTGCAATTGCTGATAAAGCCGTCCAAGGTAGCAGAAACCGTTCTAAAGTTATTTTCTTTAGAGTTGTAGGAAAGTTGATCATGTATTGTCTTAGTTTTAGCGATTGGGTTGAATCCCTCCATACGGTTAGCTTCAGCGACCCTAATTCCTTATAAAAGTCCAATGTTTCTATTGATTCTTCATCATGAGATCCTTCTAAAAAACAACCCAGCTTCCGAACAACGGGCAGCTGTTGGAGAAGCCTTTTGACATCTTTTCCAGTAGATAAAACTAGTTTTGAAAAGCTTACCACCTTATCCATTATTTGTTCACTAGATAAATTGTTGTCATCCCATAAATTTAGGCTGCATTTGACTACATTCACATGCCTAAGACTTTTCAATCTCCAAAAAGTCTCTGGCAAATATATTGTACCTTGACCGTCCGATCTCAACGTTAAAGATGCTATATTCCAGAGATTGGATATTGACGATCGGATACAATTTCGGTTCAACTCTAGCAAATTAGCATATATATATCTCAGATTAATCAGAGAGTTAAGTTGATTTATATCATTTCCTTTCCATTTCAGAGTACCCAAATCCAGCACTTGAACAAGTCCGAACTTCCTTAAAGGGAAGTCACTAACACCATGATGACGACCTAAACCGAAAAACTGTACGGTTCGTGCATTTGAAAGTGAAGATCCAGCTACAATAATAACATCGCTTTCCTTTTGCGTGGAAACACAATAATGATTATTTATGAAGGGTCTGAGGAACTAGGTGATGCACTTTCATGGTTCAACTGGAAAAAGTTCCCATCCCGGCATTTCGTTTGACACAAAACATGTATCAATCATGAACACAAAATGTTTTTATCCCACCACTGGAACTTCTCACACTAACAATGATAAAGCTTCTGTCAACTAAGTCATTAAAGTATTCTTTTGCTACATCTTCTATGCTTTTTGTGTTGGATTCTTGTACGAATCCTTCAGCAATCCATAGCATTATCACATGCTTAATGCTAATAAGCCAATCCTCAGGAAATGCTCCAAGATATAGAAGACACGGTTTTAGATTCTCGGGTAAATGCTTGTAACTTAATTCCAAAACGTTCATACATCCCTCGTCAAAAAGATAATAAACTAATCTTTGTGCAACTTCACTCCACCACCTCAGGCTTTTTTCCGTAGCAAGGAGCCCTCCAATTACAACAACAGCTAAAGCGAGGCCTTTACAGTTTTTAGCAATATGCTTTCCAATCTCGCAGAGATATGATGGTGAAATGTCATTATGGAACACTTTCTTTTGCAACATCTCCCAACTTTCAACCTCATTCAGAAAACGTAGTTGATGTGGGCTACAATTAATTCTGCATGTGTCAGCAACTTCAAGAGATTGGGTAGTGAGCATAACTCTACTCCCATTTTGATTATCTGGGAATGAGCTTTTTACTTCATTGCAGGCACTTACATTCCATATATCGTCCAATACAATAAGATACTTTCGACGACTCAAATATTTCCATAGTTGGTGAGCCAAATCATCAGTAGTCATGTTAGGACTTGTGTCGTCAACCCCCTTAACATCGCGTATAATGTTATGTAACATCCTCCTAGTATTATGATCTGCCGAAACGGAGCAAAAGGCAAATACATTAAAATGACATTTCACTGACGAGGAACCAAAAACCTCTTTGGCTAAAGTGGTCTTCCCCGATCGACCCATGCCAACAATTGAAACAATTTCAAGTGACTTAGGTCCACATTTAAGCATGCCGATAATTTTTTCTTTCTCATCCTCAAAGCCCACAACAATTTCATTGATTTCTGAAGGTCTACCTTGTGTAGTGTGTTCACTAATGAAACCAACCGAACTAGGGAGGCATCTTGCATTGTTTATGATGTTCTTTACCTTGATCATCTCAAGCTTTGCCTTAACCACCTTAATTTCATCAAAGACATTTGAAAGATAAGCCATATGATACCAGATTGGATGACCAAAGATAAACCACGAACTGATGCATGACATGATGACATGTTCTATTAGATGTACTATATTGACAACTTCTAACCAGTTCTATTTTAGTTCACCTTGTAAGTCGAAAATATGCATGAAAAAGGGATAGAGAGAAGTTGTTCCTCCTCAATTTTTATGATCTTGCATTTCACAAAAGGTACATACTTACTGTCACTATTCATCCTATCCTTCAGGCTTCTAAGATTCTGCAAGAGAAAATCAAGAAATTGTGGAGAAATAACCTTTGGGAAAGTATATAGAGATGGATCTGGGAATTTACCGTAAATGTGTCGAATATTGGTATTGATAGCTTCAATTTTCATCGTAAAATCTTTTAGGGGGACCTTTTTCTGGGAGAAACCCCCTTCCACCTCATCAAAGGGGAGAAGGCCATACAAACCCTCCCAAAAAAAAACATCAATTTGGCTACAAATCAGTTCATTTGCATTCTGATTTCGAGGATTGTTCAGAAATGTCAATAGGAAAATGATGTTGTCTTGAAGAATTTGAAAATCATCATCCTTCAAATGAGTCACCAAGTCCCCAAGAAAAAGTTCCATGAAGCTAAAAGCGGTATGTCCGGACATATGAGAATCAGATCGATGTGCATATATGGCCTTAAGGGTTCCAAAGTACAATCTGGCAACATCAGGCTTGGCCGGTTTGATATTTTGCAGCAAATGAAAAAGCATAGAATCTGTTTCAGAGGCACTTTTAGCATTTGCGTCTTCTACCCAATAAAGAAATGCTAACCATGCAGCATCATTAGCAAAGGCTTGAACAAATATTTCGAATTCTCGCAACTCTCGACAATATTTGCAATTCACGGCGAGTTTCAAAAAATTCTTTAAAAATGTTAGCTTCTCTTTCAAGGATTCAATCTGTTTCTTGAATAGAATCATTTCGCTAGCTTTGTAGCTGACAAGATCATTTAAATTGTCAAGGATAGATTCCATAAACTTGAGGATCTTATAACTTGTTGATGTTTTGTATCGAAATGTCCATGCTTTAGTTTCTAGCTTTGACTGCTAAATTTTTCTTTATAATTCAAAAGCCAGTGGATGCCAATCTGTGTTGCTTCCTGTACGTATCGCATGAAAGCAGTGAGCAAGAAGACCATCTTTTTCTTCTTTTCCGCCCCATATCCCTTGAAATGAAGTGATCATAGAGCTCAATTTTAGCTTGATTTCTTCATCGGTCTCATCCCATACCACTAACCATAGCAAGAACATCCTTAAGAATCTAAGCTCCATTTTGTATAACTGCAGTTGCTCCATATCAGCCGCCTCCTCGACACACGTCTGAATAAAAGAGAGCTCTCTATGAAGAGAAACAAAATAGTTGTATTCCATTTTCTCCACTTCTAGTGTGATCTGAGAGCCTGATGATCCGCGGTAAGTTGCCTCATGTTAGCATTTACTATATCAAATTCTGGTCATAAAAGCAGTGAAAAACACCTTTTGTTCACATAAATCCCTGTTCATCTCCTCGAAAGACAGAAGGAGATACATGTCCTGATGCATAATAACATAAATTTGATTGCGGATGATTGCATTCTCACATGGAGGAGGATCAGTGATAAATGTTAAAAGAAATATTAGACGATCCCTAAGAAATATAAAATCATCCTTCGAAACAACAGCCAGGTGCTTAAAGAAAAAATCAACAAAGCTTTCAACAGCTTCTTTGAGAAGAAAAGAATCAGACCCCAACTGCAGATTATTGTTGGACTTTAAGACGCCAATGTACAATGGTGTAATATCATAAGCATAAGGTATCAACTTCTGCAACATATCAAAATAGATGATGCCCATTTCAGACGCATTTTCATATTCATCGCCGTCTCCTTTTGCCCAATACAAACATGTTAAACATGCTACACTGGTGGCATACTTACTACAAACATCTGGGCAATGTATATTATTAACTTTTTTTCAATGTTTTTCTCAGATATCCTATCTTGGTTACAAAAACAGATGTGCCACCAGCTCATAGGCGGTTAACAAGTGCCATTGACACATTCTCAAAAATCTTGTTAACAATGTCTGACATCTGCCCAAATTCTGAAGACGTGCATTGCATCATCATCAACGATGAGGAGGAACATTGTATCATATTTCGACACCAACCTTCAACATGTTGTTTACATAATTATCCTTTCCAATTCACACATTACCCAATAAAAATCATGTTTGCACACATCGATGGGATGTCCACTTTCACCCATTCGTTCGAGAAGAAGAGACAATAATGTGAAGTCTTTCGGCCATATCGCTTTAAAAGAATTGACCCGAGATCTGCATCTACTTTCCATGCTTTCTTCATTTTCTTCATCATTAGTACTGTAATTCCATGTTTCAAGGCACATACAAAACACTTCTAGGATTCTTGTAACGAACCGTCCCGAAACCCCGAGTATTTCTGGAAAATGGACCGTTCGGCCATGTTTCGAGATAAAGTCTCGTAACACGAAGCTTTTTCTAACTAAAACATCCATTTAAATTAATAGCGGAAGCTAAACAACACAACTCGGGTCTAACAACATCATTTAATTACTAACACACAAAAAGAACAGTCTTTACATCAACTATACTCTAATCTCAAATACAATACTATAATATACAATTCATCAAATGTACTACCTCAAGAAGTAATCACACTAACATCATAACCACTGTCACCAATACTTAGCTAGAGGTCTCAGATCACCAACATATGATTGACTTCATATTATTATCTGAAAAACACAAGGATGTAAGGAGTGAGCAATAATGCCCCGTAAGGAGAGTCGTATCAAAAGGGAACTAAGGCAGCCATCGGGCAGACTATCCAGAGTTCACTTTTAAATTAAAATAATTTAATTATATAAAATTATTTATATTATTTGTAAAACTTGTTATTTAAATACCAAATAGTAATAAATAAAATAAACGACATGATTAGATTAATCTAATTTCTCAAAAGTAACACAGTATTACCTTTATTAATTAATTGTTGTGATGCAGGATATAAAAATAATGAATGTAAATAAAATAGATAAAAATACATATATTGTCTACTAAAAATAAAATGCTATAATAATAATAACATGTTGATTAAGTAATATTCTCAGTGTTATTCTTCTTTAGCACGTAATAGACTACTAAGAGATGCTCATAACTTAATTAGTTTGTAACGGTTCAAGAGTATTGTGTCTCATTTATTATAACCCATGAGAAGGGATACTAATATACATATTGCAGACCGGATGTTCATTATTATTGCCCATGAACGGGGAAATTGACCGGCTCCGGCCTTTTTTCACTATTATAGCCCGTGAGCAGGGAAACTAGTGCCGGAGACCCTAGAGGATTCACTGCTCTGCTTAATTTAATACTTAACCTATCTCTTATTTCACTGTCAAATGATTATTCATAATTCAAATAATTTCATAAATTACTATTTCTGAAACTATAATCTAAAACATACATAATTTCTAAGATAGCATAAAGACTTAATTATCTTGGAGATTACATTTCATAAAATCCTTAGGAAACATAAACTTGTAATTATAGCATACGTTATCAAATAACCTCTTATGAAAGTATCATTGCTATTAACCATGAAATAATATCTACTTTTCAAATTATAATTTATTGACCGAAAATCTTCTAATTTAGTAGGTTATAGAAAACTTATAAGCTACCATAAACTTTTTTTAATGAAATTAAAATATTGAGATAAATCATTGTTTCTTATTTATCACCATATGAAAATAGAAATTCTACCATTTTCAAAGATTAGCACGGTGTATTGAAAGTCTTGAAATATGTTGCCTAAACTTAATTCCGTAAAAACACAATAAAATCATGAAAATAAATAATATGAACAAAATGCCCTATTGATACAATCCTCCTTACCTCGATTTCAAGTCGTTAATTCGTTACTGAATTGCCAAAACCCAAATTGCCACTTTATCGAGATGACCGATGAATTGCTCAACGGTAAACGTTCGGATAATCATGGAAAAAGACTCCGGAGGTGTCCTCATATTTTTCCCTCATGCACAAACACAATTCTCTTCCCTCTTTGTTCTTAACCCATGGTAGAAAAATAAATCACCATAACATATATATTTTTGGTACACCATATATATACTGCCTCCTTCATTCTCTATACTACCTACTATATGAATCACCAGTCTTCTTTCTTTTTTCTTTTTTTTCCTCTCCTATCTCGTTATCCTTCTATGTAAGCTTAAGACAAGCACCCTTTTATTTGCAACATTTATGGTGATTTATGAGGGTTGAACATTTATGAGTCATAAATTAGTAGATTATATTTTGTAACTCACATTAATAAAAATAATAAAATATAGGCATAAATTCTACACAAAAAGAATACATAGAATAATTACATTTAGTTATTATCCTTTGAGAAATGACCGAGCTACCCCTAGAAAAATACGGGTTATTATAATTCTGACATCCAGATTTATCATGTAGAGTCAATACTCATCTGCCCACGAGGCATACTTCATTGCTAAGAGCTCATTATGAATCAATTGGAAGTATCTGGGAGTCATACTTTCTTCCTCCATTGCTGAACTGCTTGTTAATTATCGCAGCAACTACTTGTTAACAAATCTCAGTAACAAATCCTAGATTTAACAACAACAAAAAAAACAAAAGTGTTAGACCTGACCATGAAACACTAGAAGATCAATGTAACACCCCCACACCCTAAGTCTGGTACCGCTAAGTGGGTGATAAATGATCCGGACAACTACTTAGACCCCACCCGGACAAAAAAATATTACATTAAAAAATCTATATAGTCCAGTTCGATCCATAAAATATTCTTGTCAGCAAAGTGACTCAAACTCGACATCTGGTGGAACTAATGTGGAAGTTAGCTGAGTGATGGGCAGCTGAGTATTCAAGTCTGTGTGTATCAGCAGGGTGAAGTCTGCTGGGACATTATGGTTCTGTCGTGAGACTTCATCAAGTCTATCAAGTGTTGAATACAGTTGAGTTCTACAGTAGGGCAATGATCAACTGAGTTGTGTCAGCAGAGTGACACAACATCTGAGGGTATTTATGGCAATACGACAAAGATTCTTGGCGGTTAGGGTTTAGGGATCTGTGCCTATAAATTCCAACTGTATTGGTCATTGTAAGGTGGTGTAATCCGTCTGGATTTCAGTGCATAATAAAATATCTCTTTTCTGTCCGTGGAGTAGTCGGCACAACGCCGGAAACCACATTAAATCCTTGTGTTTTTCTTGTTTCTGTTATCTGTGTGATTGTTTATGTTAGATTGCATCTTTTAATTTATCTATCTTGCATCTGGATTCCCTATCCTGTTATAATTGGTATCAGAGCGGAGGTTTTGGGAATCATCTGTATAGACAACCTTTATCTTCACCAAGACCTTCACCGGTGCTATGACTCTGTGATAAAAGTTGTGATCTTTTGCATGAAAGATGTCTGCAATTAATGTAAAAATCGACAAATTTACAGGAAGAAACAGTTTTAGTCTTTGGCAAATCAAGATACGGGCCTTGTTTTATGGACTCATTTATCTGGTAAAGGAGATGCCAGTTCAGCATATTCTACCAGTCTAGAAGAGAAAGCACATTCAACCATCATGTTGTGCTTATCTGATAATGTTATCACTAAGGTTGTTGAGGAAGACACGTCTGCCATGTTGTGGGCAAAGCTTGAAAGCCTGTCTATGACTAAGTCATTAACCAACAAGTTGCTGCTGAAGCAGAGACTGTTTAGTCTAAGGATGCATGAAGGAGGTATGCTGAGGGAACATCTGGATCATCTGAACACAATATTACTTGATCTCAGGAATATTGATGTTAAAATTGGGATAAAGATGCAGCCCTAATCCTGTTTGTTTCATTACCAAGTTCATATGAAAACTATGTACAGTCCTTCATAGTTGGGAAGGATACAATGGATTTAGAGGATGTGAGGGAAGCCTTACATGCCAGGGAGCTAAGACACAAAGCGGCGAGGACAGATAGTTAGGGCAGCTTTGGACTAGTAGTCGCCAGCAGAAGGGGAAAGGATATGGACAAAGCAGTGGGAAGAAGAAATCCAAGAAGTCCAAAGGTCCTAAAGCCACAGGTGTCTGTAATTACTGTAAAGAGCAGGGGCATTGGAAGTCCAATTGTTCAAAGAAGAAAAGGCAGCAAGAGAGCAATTTTGGCACAACGGCTGTGGCTGCTGAGGCTTCTGATGAGGATCTGGTTCTAGTGGCTGGAGATTCAACACATCATGCTGATGTCTGAATCTTAGATTCTGGAGCATCATATCATATTTGTCCCCACATGGAGTGGTTTTCTATGAGCAGATATATGGTGGTCATATTTCTATGGCAAACAGCAAGGTCTGCAGGATAGTGGGAATTGGCTCAGTAAAGTTGAGGACAGAGGATGGTAGATTCTGCACACTGAAAGATGTTAGACATGTTCCACAGATGATCAAGAATTTGATATCTCTTAGTCTATGGGACAGCAAAGGGTTCAATTTCAAGAAAGAAGGTGGAGAGTTGAATGTCTACAAAGATTTAGTTGTGGTCCTCAAAGGTATCAAGAAGGGAACCTCGTATATATTACAAGGCTCTCTCAGTATCGCTCTGAGTGTCAGTAGCATCCTCAAGAAGGCACTGACCCCACAAGCAGACTCAGTTGTGGCACATGAGACTTGGTGACATGGGTGAAAGAGGAATGTAAGTCCTTTCTTCAACAGGTTTTCTTGGGGGATATAAGGTCAAGAATCTGGACTTTTGTGAGCACTGTGTGTTTGGGAAGCTACATAGAAGCAAGTTCTCAGCAGGCATACACAGTACAAATGCATCACTTGATTTTATCCATTCTGATGGCTGAGGTCCATCAAAGGTGGAATCATTGGGTGGTCACAGATATTTTGTGTCATTCATAGATGACTATTCAAGAATGACTTGGGTGGTGATGATGAAACACAAGAGTGAGGCATTCAATAGTTTTAAGTAGTGGAAGGCTCTAGTAGAAAATCAGACAGGCACGAAAATCAAAAGGCTCGAAACAGATAATGGTCTAGAATTCTGCTGGTCAGAGTTTGATACATTGTGAAAGGATGAGGGTATTGCCAGACATCATACAGTCAGGAATACACCTCAGCAGAATGGTGTAGCTAAAAGGATGAATCAAACTCTTCTAGGGAGAGCAAGATGTATACTTTCTAATGCTGGTTTATCAAGGAGATTTTAGGTGGAGGCTGTAACCACAGCATGCTACTTAATCAACAGGAGTCCTCACACATGGATCAATCTCAAGACACCATTTGAGATGTGGTCAGGTAAGCCTACTGACTACTCAGTTCTAAGGGTTTTTGGAAGCACAATCTACTATTATGAGAATGAATGGAAGCTGGAACCAAGGGCCAAGAAGGGAGTGTTTGTGGGGTATGGTGATGGAGTTAAGGGTTATAGAATTTGGTCATCAACAGAGTCCAGGGTCATACTCAGCAGAGATGTGGTCTTTGATGAAACTTCTATGATAAACTCATCAGTGGGGAGGTCTACTGAATCTAAAACCAGTGCTGAATCTGAGAGGTCTGAGAAACAAGTGGAGCTTCAAGTGGAGTCAACTGATATGAAACAATCAGATGATCCAAGTCAGCACTCATCTGATCTGGTTGCTGAACCAGAGTCTGATCCAAGCCAGTCTGCTGAACCTTGTTCAGTAGAGCATCAAACAAGGAACATTGATCAGTAGAGTATAGCCGTTAGCAGGGCTAGAAGATCAAATGTTGGGATACCCCTTAGAAGGTATGTTTTGATGATATGGTTTGATATGCACTTCAAGTTGTAGAAGAAGTGGATGGTTTTGAACCTTCTACTTACAGGGAAGCAGTGACATGTTCTGAAGCATTTCAATGGCTTGCTGCCATGGGAGATGAAATGGAGTCATTATTGAAGAATCAGACTTGGGATCTAGTTAAACATCCAGTTTATATGAGAGTTGTTACATGCAAATGGATCTTCAAAAAGAAGGAAGGAATGACTAAGGCATAAGGGGTCAAGTATAAGGCACGTTTGGTTGCAAGAGGGTTCAGTCAAAAGGAAGGGGCAGATTTTGATGAGATATTCTCACCAGTGGCCAGACACACTTCAATCAGGGTGTTACTAGCAATGGTGGCACAACAGGGTCTTGAACTTGAGCAGTTTGATGTGAAGACAACCTTTCTACGTGGTTCGGTAGATAAAGAGATATACATGACTCAGCCAGAGGGATTTCAAGTTCCTGGCAAGAAAGATTTTGTGTGCAAGTTTAAGAGGTCCTTATATGGACTGAAGCAGGCTCCTAGATAGTGGTATAAAAGGTTTGACAGTTACATGATCTAGTTGGGATATAATAGGTGTCCATATGACTGTTGTGTAAATCACAGTCAGTTGAAAGATGGATCAAATATCTATCTTGTCATGTATGTGGATGATATGTTCATAGCTGCTGAAAAGAAGTCTGATGTTCAAAATCTGAAGAACCTTCTCAGTGCTGAGTTTGAAATGAAAGATTTGGGTGTATCCAAAAAGATTTTAGGAATGGAGATCTGGAGAGATATGAGTCAAAAGAAGTTGTTCTTGTCTCAGCAGGGTTATATACAGAAGATATTGGCCAGATTTGGCATGTCTGCTGCAAAACCAATAGATACTCATATGGCATTTAATGTTCATTTATCTGTTTATGCTTCACAATCAACAGAGAAGAAGGAGTATATGTCAAAAGTTCCCTATGCTAGTGTAGTCGGCAGTCTGATGTATGCCATGGTGTGCACTGTTGGGGAGATTTTGCATCATTAAAACAAAAGAAAATTTATAAAACCTATACTACCATGCAAAACTACCTCCTAACCGGCCGAATACCGGGTAGTTGCTAGTAAAGTTGGATAAGTACGGGTATCGATCCTCAAGGAAAAGGGATGTTGAATCTAATTTCACTAATTCCTCTTTATTAAAACAAATAACTAATCCTAATCTAAAGCGGAAAATAAAGCGACATGAGGATTGTTAATCCAAAGCCAGGAAAATATAAAAGCAATAAAACGATAAACTAAATCTAGGAAAAACAATAAAACAATCTAAACTAAACTAACGATACATGGGCTCAAACAATGTACAAACTAAGTGATCTCAATCCTAGTTATTCTCATGATTTCAATTCAAATTGTGGTTTAACCTTGACTCGAGATCCAAATTCTAATTCCTTAGTGAATCCGTTTCTCAGCTATGAACTCCTAATTCCTTAGTGAATTCAATTATCGATCTCTCCTCTTCCGAATGTTGAGAACGATTTTCCATACAAAACTAAGGTTTAGATTCAAGTTAACTTCCGTATTTTAGAACCTAACAACCTAGATAATTAATCGATAATTTGTCATCATTAACGATTAAAGATCCTATCTTTCTATGGTGATCTAACGTTACTCAACTTCCGTATGTTGTAACTATCAATCGCAAACCAATCTCTCGATAAAGTTCACATATAGCATCATGATCAAAGAAAGATACAAAATAAATCAAAGATCATAAAAATAAAAAGGATTGAATAAATTAAATAAATAAACTCACGTAGTTTGGTACATGATTGAATCCATGAATCGAAAACGGAAGAAAAACGACATCCTAATCTAACCCGGATCACCCGAGCACAAGGCTCGGGTGACCGGCCTTGGAACTCCTCAGAATTGCCGCTGCTGTGATATATTTGGCGGCTGGAATATTTGATATGAATTCAGGGTTGATCATGCGGCTGTTTATATAGAGGTTTAGGTCGGCTGCTTAAGTCGGCAGGGACATATTTATTGGAATAAAACTTCTAAAATTCATATCTTGAGTTGTAGACCTCCAAAAATTATGATCCGAATGTCATAAAAAAGCTCTCGGAAAACTCTACAACTTTCATTAAGGACTCTTCTTCAGAAAACGCCTTTTTGACTAGCCCGTCGTATTACGAGTCGTTTTCTGGATTTTCCCAAGCTTTATTTCATCTTCATCCTATTGTATCTCTTTCTTTCCACTTTAATCTTCAATCAAACATCATTTAGACCTCTTCCATTCCACATTTGTGCACCTAAAAGATGACAAAACCGAGCAAAACGTAAAACCATACAAAATAGATAATAAAACCACGATATTTACTCGATTTTGCATTTTAACTATTCAAAACGTCATTTGCTCAATTAATCGATTATAAGCTCGAATTCTACGAAAAACATCCATATATGGGAAATATTGATATAAAATATATCCTTATAAAACACTACAAATTGACCCTTAACAACTCCCCCACACTTATCTTTTGCTCGCCCCGAGCAAAACAAAACAAAGTCAAGCTCGAGACAAATAAACATCCATACAAATATGAAGTATATTCAATAACTTAGAAGTTCACCCGTGTAGTGTGTGCATAGCCATAATAAACTTCCACTAAGTTCCACAATTTGAAAGTTATTCAAACCAAAACTAGCCCGGTTTCCCATCTAAGTTAGAAATATTCAAAAATTATAACAGACACTTTACAAAACATACATATCCCAAAAGAAATAGTAGAGAATATCTAAAACATTTACGATGCACTCAGAGGATAATCCCTACAACATATCCTTTGATTTTATACTGTATAAGATTAACGATAACTAAGTCCTTACTTATTCATAATAATATATTTCAATATTTTCACTTTTTCACACTTTTCTAACACACATCGAGAATAAGCTTTTGCCTCATAGCGAGAATAGGACATTTCAAGATAATCCCTACCTTACTCCAATCATAAGGCAACTATAAACCGATCATCGTGAGCTTTTGGTCATCATAGTGGAATAGGACATACGTGGTACACCCTACCTCACCCAAATCATAAACCACCTTCCGACACACACAATTACAATTATGTTTACTTAGAGATTTACAGTTGGCGGTGGAAAGATTATTTTCTAGTAGCACGTGAGACCAATGAGCATAACACCTCAAGTAAACAATTTATTACTATTGCAAAGACTTAATCACGTTTCACTTATCACATTCAAACTTACAGATATTCACAAGATGTCATACTTCAATCCTAGAATACAAACTACTAAACTTTTCAAGAATTGTACATAAGCAAAGAAACATGCTATAATCATAAAAATCTCCAACTAAAATGGGGTAGGCTTTCAACATTTAGCTCATCATTTACTATGGCATGTGAAAAAGAGTGTCGGGTGAAACAACTAAAATTACTAAATATACAGAATATAGCAAAAATGATATAAACTCAAGCAAAGATATGCCTTTGTCTACTCGGGATATAACAAAAAATTTGAAAATTAAGCACTTTTCATAGAAATACTAAAAATATGAGCAAACGAAAGTAGACACATAAATCATCTATCCCTTCCCCCACACTTAGATTGCAACTTGTACTCAAGTTATACAGAAATAATAAATTAGAGAACTTAGTGATTGGATGTCGGCAATTATGGAGGAACCAACAAGAACCGTGGATTGCTTGCATAGCTCAAGAGATCGTGAGCATCACAGGTAAACTGAATTCATCGTGAAAGTGCACAATAGCTATCAAAAATATCCTGCAGACTTGATCAGTGCAAAAAGAGTCTACGGGGAAAAAGGATTATACATGTAAAACACATGGAAAAGAAGTTATAGAGATTCTTCAGATTAAGCTCATAGAAAGATGGAACATATACATGGAACATTACAAAATAGTAGGCTAGGTGCAACTACATGAAAATATACTAGAATGCAGCCTACATGATATGCAATCCTAAAAATAAAATAAATAAAAATAAATTCTGACAGGCTCAGGCTGAGCAAGTTGAGAGGACAACCCTACAGTGACTACGGCCTATGCAGAAACTAAAAATAAAGAAAACGAGGTAGTATTACGGAAACCGACAGTTAACTACGCTCAAGAAAAATAAAAGAAAAATAGAAAAACAATGCAACTAGATGACATGCAACTAAATGATATGCATCTAAATGATATGCAAAAATAAAAGAAAATAAAAGAAAGAAAACTAGCCCACTCATTTGCAACACGACATGTATATAATAAACGTCTACCAAATAATGACAGGTTACGATAAACGACGATCTTCGCTCATTACATGCAAGGTAGACGCGCTTTAAGACTCATTGAAAGTGATAGCATTATGGAAAACCAACAGTTAGCTATACTAAACAGATATAACTCATAAGACTGGAATGTCATAAAATAGCTCTCGGAAAACTCTACAACTTTCATTAAGGACTCTTCTTCAGAAAACGCATTTTTGACTAGCCCTTCGTATTACGAGTCGTTTTCGGGATTTTCCCAAGCTTTATTTCATCTTCATCCTCTTGTATCTCTTTCTTTCCACTTTAATCTTCAATCAAACATCATTTAGACCTCTTCCATTCCACATTTGTGCACCTAAAAGATGACAAAACCGAGCAAAACGTAAAACCATACAAAATAGATAATAAAACCACGATATTTACTTGATTTTGCATTTTAACTATTCAAAACGTCATTTGCTCAATTAATCGATTATAAGCTCGAATTCTACGAAAAACATCCATATATGGGAAATATTGATATAAAATATATCCTTATAAAACACTACAAATTGACCCTTAACATGCACTAGGCCTGATCTGGCTCAGGCAGTCAGTGTTGTCAGCAGGTTTATGGCTCAACCTGGAAAGAAACACTGGAAAGCTGTGAAAAAAATGTTCAGGTACCTTAGGAGTACAACTGATGTTGGTCTCATTTATGGAGGTGATACTCAAGGTCTGATCACATGATATTGTGATGCTGATTATGTATGTGATGTGGATAGTAGGAAATCAATGACTGATTATGTTTTCACATTGGGGAATTCAGTTGTCAACAGCAAAGAAACTCTTCAGGCAACAGTGGCTTTATCAACTACTGAGGAAGAATATATGGCTCTTACTGAAGCAGCCCAGGAGGGTATCTGGTTCAAAGGGCTAGTCAGTGATTTATGGCTACATCAGGATCAAGCAGAGATTTATTGTGACAGTTTGAGTGCAATTTGTCTGGCTAAGGATCAGGTTCATCATGAGAGAACCAAGCATATTGATGTGAGGTATCATTCTTTAAGGAATGAGAGAAGGGTTGTAGTGAAGAAGATCAGCACCAATGAGAACCCTGCTGATATGTTCATTAAACAGGTTCAGCAGAGTAATTTTCAGTTGTGTCTGGACATGCTGAACACTCAAAGCTTATAATCTGGAAGCTCAGCTGAGGGCAGGTCAGTTGAGTGGACTCAGTGGGGTAATCTGGTACAGTACATCTGGCATTGACGAATGCATCTGGTACAAGTACATCTGTTTATGCAATCTGATTGACTTTGAATAAGAGTTCAAGTCAAGGTGGAGATTTGTCAGCACAGTGACTTAAACTCTACATCTGCTGGAACTAATTTGGAAGTCAGCTGAGTGATGGGCAGCTGGTAAGTGTATTCAAGTCTGTGTGTATCAGCAGGGTGAAGTCTGCTGAGACATTCTGGTTCTGTCAGCAGACTTACTGAAGTCTACTAAAGTGTTGAATACAGCTGAGTTCTACAGCAGGGCAATGATCAGCTGAGTTGTGTCAGCAGAGTGACACAACATCTGGTGGCATTTATGGAAATCCGACAAAGATTCTTGGCAGTCAGGGTTTAGGGATTTGTTCCTATAAATACCAAATGTATTGGTCATTTTAAGGTGGTGTAATCCATCTGGATTTCAGTTCATAATAAAATATCTCTTTTCTGTCCGTGGAGTAGTCGGCACAACGCCGGAAATCACGTTAAATCCTTGTGTTCTTCTTGTTTCTATTCTCTGTGTGATTGTTTATGTTGGATTGCATCTGTTAATTAATCTATCTATCTTGCATCTGGATTCCCTATCCTGTTATAACAATTCATAATATAGCCCACCCAACGAATTCGATATACTCCATTAGCCCACCCCAAGTTAAAATCCTGGCTCCGCCTTTGCTTAGACCCGTCCTCGTTTGGACTAAAAGGGCTAAACCGAGTTGACAATACATTCATGATTTGTCCCAGACTCATCCTTACCAGAAGAACCTAGTGGTCGCCCAACTGTCTCTCACGGCGTGGCACATTTATAAGAAGGCAATTATTACGAGATTATTGTAATTATTAATATTTATTATAATATTGTAGTAAGGATTTATTGGGAATTGTGTAATCCCTAAGGCATCTTGTGTAACGATTTATACCTCTGATGATGAATGAAAAATATCAAGAATTATTATTGGAACATAGCATGGTATCAGAGCCAAAGCCCACATGGCAATAAGAAGAAAAAAGGAACGACAGAAGCAGAAGACGGGCTGAACTCTAGCCATGGTCGGAGCAGCTGCAGACATTGAGAAGAAGGTAGATGCCTACTACCTTGGAACCACGGACAATCCATGCAACGTTATCACACCTGTTCAACTCAAGGTTGATAATTAAGATGAATGGTATAGAGCAATACAAACCGCCTTACGGGCAAAATGAAAATTTGGATTTCTTGAAGGTACTATCACGAAGGAAACATAACTTGAAGATTGGTACACGGTGCATTCCATGTTGTTGTCATTGTTGATGAATAAGATTGAACTTAGATTCGTTCTACTCTCTCCTATTATGAAGATGCAAAGGAATTATGGGTTGCCTTGAAAACTCGGTATGGTGTGGTTAATGGTACCCGGATATGTCAATTGAAGCTTTTTTGGGTTAATGTAGACAAGGGAAAACCGAAACTGTATCCTCGTATTTCAGTAGAATGAGTCAGATTTGGGATGAACTCGCAACCTTCTTAACTGTCAACATACAGATGCCAAGGATGCAAGTGCAGACTCCCAGCAAAATTTCAATCGGTGATCACAGAGGACCGGCTGCACTGGTTTTTACTCGGATTGGACAGTGCTTACAGCTCGGTTGGATCACAATTGTTGAACCTTGATCCTTTACCTGTGTTGGAACGAGCCTATCAGATTGTAGCTCAGTGATGACGCTTAAAATAGTACATCCTATGGCATCAACATTCTATCCATTACGAGCAAATAATAGTTGTTTCGACCTATAATTATGAATCATTTGAGCTAAATGTCATATGTCGGGTTCGTGAGTCAAGTATTTTGCATTTGACGTTTATTTTCTTTTTTCGATATTATTTTATGCGTTATTTGATTATTTCAGGATACGAAATATTGGGCTAAGCATTGTGGACAATTCTGGAGTGGATTGAACGAAAGGATTGGGCCTAGGGTATTCCAGAACCTTCCAAGCTAAGTCAGTAGAAGAAAAAAGACAAAAATGCCCCCGATTAATTGGGAGTTGCCGCCGATTAATCGAGCTACTAGAATCTTCCGAAACTCGTTTTCTTGGATGAGGGGTAGTTCTAGGTGTTTCTAAGTCAGTTTATTTAGCTATAAGTAAGAGGCATCGCCTCAGAATTCAGTGTGTACAATTTTCAAGACATGTATTAAGCAATAAAAATTCTTTGTTCTTTATTTTATCCATTTTATGAGTTCCGGTCGAGGAGACGAGGGATTCGCCGCCTAGGAGGAGATTCGAGGATCTACACTCATCTTCAAGGATATGATTTTCTGTGTTTTCCAAGATGTAGATATGTCGTTGTTCTATTTGACTAGTATCTTTTAATTGTTTATTTAGTTTAATTTTGTAGTAGTTAGTTTATTTTACCCCATGTATGTATAGAACTGATTCGTTGGTGAAGAAATCATGAAATAGTGATTGCGTTTTTCAGATCTGCGACGGTCTATATCGCTAGATCTGAATACCTAGTAAATTACTAGTTCATGATAATCGGCGCTAGCTACGTTGATCGACATATTTAATTTACATGTTAGTAGCCTGATCAACTATTTGCATGTCGTCGTAAATTAGCATGAAGGACTTGGAAGGTGAAGTGTTAATTAGGATATTGTCTTGATGGATCCTTAGGAACGTGCTAGTCATTGTCGATAGCTGCCTAAGGAGGTTTTTGGTCTTGAGCCGGCTACTCTAAAACTTACTAAGTATGAACTAATACAACCAACGAAGGAGGTTAGTTGCATATAGATTGTCTGATGTCCTTACAATGGAAGTAGATAGGGTTAGGAGTTTGCACCCGTAGCTGTCTATTAATTATAATTTACCAACGGGGATGACTAATGCATGTTATAGGTGGAATAACTAATAACTCATAATTAGACTAATACATTAGAAAATCTTGTGCGTTCCGTTTGAATTTTCATAATCGTGTTTGTTTATTGGCACCACTTTTACTTCTATCTATATTATAGTAAGTCGTAGAACATTATTGTGACCATTCAATCTAGATTAATCTGCGTCCTTACGAGTCTATGTGGGATTCAACCTAGACTCGCCAGTACTCTACTACGAAAGACCTAGTCCTATTGCTAGTAAGTGATTTGCATGCGATCACTCAGGAAGAACGTGTTAAGGGTGGGGCATCCTCGGTTAAAGACTACAGGGACACCATGATGGTGTTCAAGAATCAGGCTGAAGCGAAATTTAAACCAAAAAGTGAAGGTAAATTTGAGCTGAATTGCAGTCATTTTAACCGGGATGGACTCCATGGTTACCCAGATTGGTGGGGTGACCGCCCCTAGGGTGGCTGGACTGCTGGAAGAGGAAATCATGGAGGTGCCCGGTCGGGGTCTTCTGCCGGAAATGGTCGAGGTCAGAACAAACAGTCTATGTCTACACCGGCATGACTAAATAAAGCAGTAGTGGCTACGACTTCACAACAAGGAGGTGGGCCGAGCTCGGCTCAACACAGTGACCAGGCTGCTCTAAATAATCTGAGCCCAGCTCAATGGCAGAGTATTCTCGAGTTGCTCAATTTAACAAAATCAAAAGATCGACTATCATGTGAGTCGTAGTGGATAGTTAATAAATGAGCGACTCATCATGTAACCGTACGCTTAAATTTGTTGATGGATGTTTGAGAGATCGATAAATGCCCGGTTGGCCTACCGGATGGCGCCACTTCACATGCTTCCCATAAGGGCAATGTAATCTTGCCAGGAAATTTAAAATTGGTAAATGTGTTATATATTCCGAATTCGACGTGCAATTTGCTTTCTGTTACTCAGTTTTAATTTGGACGAATATAATTGTCGTATTGAACTCACACTCTTGATTATTTTTTATGCATGACCGAGTAACGATGACGGTGATTGGAGTGGGTGAACATGTCGAGGGACTTTTTTTTCGAGGTGTTCCAGATGCAAGAATTATTGCAGTTACTGGTGGAGATTCGGTAGAGTTATGGCACTTCGGAAAAATTTCTAAGGAAATTTCCCGTTGTGAGTACGTCTAGTAGTTTGAATAAAGACGGTTGTGATGTATGCTTTCGTGCAAAACAACCTCATGATAGCTTTCTTACTAGTGCCTCTTAGAGGTAATAGAATATTTGAACTGCTCATTATGATTTGTGGTGTCCGTATACGACTCATTCTACATGCGGAGCCTCCTAGTTTTGGACGATTGTCGATGATTTTTCTAGGAAGGTTTGGTTTATTTTCTTTACAATAAAGTGGAAGTTGCTTCTATGTTAGGAATTTGTGGCATTAGTTGAAGGGCAATTTGATCAGAAAATTAAACGTGTTCGTAGTGATAACGGGACGGAGTTTTTACAACCATATTATCGAGAATAGGGGATTATCTTTGAAACATCATGCTGATAATGTCGGAATTATCACAAACGTATTTTGTTAGATTTTAGTGGCTATTTATGATTATTTTGGCGGTGGATATATGGCGCTGAATATGAGTGTTGTGGCAGTAGTATGAAATGACAAGAAAGCTGTAAGGAACATGCAATCTGTCGACGAATTGGCAGTGGTTGTCTACTTTTGGTGTTATCGAATAATATATACATGTATAGGGTTCATTGCCACTATTTATAGGGCTAGGAGTTAACAATTGAAAGAGATTACAATTAAGGCGTAATTAAAGTGATTAAATACATGGCTGACGTGGCCATGTCTGATTGGGCGAGCTTCATGATAACCATGGCGGGATATTAATTTGTAACAGTCGAGCATTAACTTCTGGTTCTTGATAAGCGTGCTTGATCCGAGTCGTGGTCGGACTACGAGCTGAGGCGGCGAGTCGGTCCCCTCAAAGGCTTTTGCCACTGTAAAGGGCGGGTCAAAGGCTTTTCTTGATCGACACTCGTTGCACTACCAATGATAAATATCGCTAAGGCAAAGAGTGAGATGGATTGATGTCCGGCCCAATCCGACTTATAAAGGTGCAAACTGTATGGGCCGAGGACCTTATTCCTCTTAGGCCTATGTACAGGCCTAGTTGGAATCTGCAGGCCCCTTTCTGGGCTTGGCATATCACCTATATGGGTACCCCTCAACGAAATGGGAAGGTAGAACGGAAACATCAACACATTTTGAATGTTTCATGTGCTCTTATAGACCCCATACTTTGATTAAGTTCACCACGGACTAACAGTTCAAGTGTATCACCATAAACTTGATCCTCGTGTATGTCACACACTAAGTTATATGGCTACATATGATATGACTTAGGGTTTTTAGTAGTGTATTACTTACAAGCACGAAGCAAGTAATAAGATGAGAATAAATATGTCATTTATTAATTCTAAAAACAATTACATAAATTTTCTTTCGGGCGTTTCTTCCAACAATCTCCCACTTGCCCGTAAGGACAAGTAACAATTGTCTTTCGGGCACACTATATCTAACAATCTCCCACTTGCCCGTAAAGACAAGCAATGCTTGTTTTTAGAGCACCACATCCATATTCTATCTATCCACAACATTCTCCCACTTGCTCTAAAGAAGATGAGATATATCCCCTTAATTCATACCCACCAATTGCTTTTCAGTGACACTAGATGCCACGCAACTTGGTAAACTGATCAGCTAGCTAGGATGTCGGCTCGAGGCAATCTTTTAAGACCGAAATGTCGCCTCTTTGCACGATCTGTCTGACCAGGTGGTATTTACTCTCAATATGCTTTTGACCTTTTGTGACTGCGAAGAACTTTTGCATGAGCTACCTCTCAACTATTTTCACAGAAAAAATGGTATCGGCTCATCGAGACCTATAATCACTTCCCGGTCCAACAAAGATATTCTCAAGCCACACTGCCTCTTTAGCTGCTCCGAAAGCTGATATGTATTCGACTAACATGGTCAAATTGGCAATGCTGGATTGCTCCAGACTGTAGCTCCATCACAATGAGTAAACACTCAGCCTGAGATCGATTCACGATCATCCTTAATCCGACAAAAATCAGAATCAGTGTAGTCAACAATACTCAGGTTTGCACCCGAATACTCAAGCATATGAATCCTCTTTCTCTAAAGGTACTTGAGGATGCACTATACTGCTGCTCAACGTCCGAATCCAAGATTTGACTTTAATCGACTTTTAATAACCTGACTTTCTCTATCCAAAAGAGAATTTATCCCATTTTCTCAAAATCCGAAGATTGAGAGAATTATTCCATGAGGGGTTGGGTAGGAAACCTCTCGTTGAATTTTGCATATGAAAATGCATTATCATCTTTTTTTTTTGGTTAAATGTTAATTTTATACCAAAAGAAGACTGTTTTTGAACAATACATCAACAGTACCAAAAGAGGGTGGTCATATGAGTTGCTAACAAACTCAAAGAGCAAACCCCACTAACAAAAAGCTGTATCAAGGTCCATTTTGTAGCAACTTAAAACACCAGGGAGATGCATAAGCTACTGCAAAATTGACCACAAACGAAGATACAACTAGCAATAATCTGGAATTAGAGGGTCCTAGTGCTGATGGATGAAGTCTGGAAGCCAGAGTAGCAACCAAAGTCCAAACTAACAACACCAGAGAATGTCCTCCTATCCAGATAACAGACTGTACAAACAGCAACTATCTAGGACAGTTTCTTAGATTAGGTGAGGTTCAAGGGGGAGTCCCATTGGCCCCTCTCCTGCATAACTCAAGAAGCAAGCTGCAAAGTATGCATTTGAGGACTTTGTGGTAGCACAAGCACCACCAAGGGCCCTAAACTTCAAACCCCTAAACTAAGAGACTGCCAAAAACTACTACACAGCCCAACTCCAGGGGGGGATCAACAGGAAAAAGGGGAGTGGGGGTAGCAGCAAACCGAAAAACTCCAAAAGGAGTAGCTAACCTACCTAACAAGCAAAGCTAGGGGGTATAATTACAAGAGGGAGGGGATTGGAAATTAATAACATAAAAAATATGACACTTCAGCTCCTTTTCCACTCTGTCCAAGGGTGTAGAAACACCCTCCATCACCATTTTGTTCCTGCAAGTCCAGATGTAATAACAAACAGCAGCAAGCACCATCTTTCTGGCCTTACTTCTGATGCTGGTGCCTCTGAATGCCTTCTTCAACCATTTGAAAGCAGCTGACAAAGTATTCATTTCCCTATGCAAGCCCAGCCACTTTCTTACCCTGCACCAAAGATCATTTGAAAATCTGCAGTTGAAGAAAAGATGAGTAACACTTTCAGGCTGATCACCACAAAGAGCACAACTGAGATCAAGACCATCCTGAGAGTGCAATCTGTCCCTAGTCAGTAGGCCTCCCCTAGCAGCCATCCACAAAATGAAAGAATGCTTTGGAGTGGAGTAAGGACTCCACACTGACTTATGCCACCACACCTTATCTGCCTTGTGTCTGAAAAAATTATAGGCCAATTTCAAGCAGATGGTGTTACCCTTCTTCCAGCTGATTAGGAGTGATTTTGCTCCCTCCACAGATCCAGCTGAAGCCAAAAGAAGATCCCTGATTTTGAGAAGACACCTCATCAAACCCGAGAGTTTTTTTGATGAAGTGATAGACCAAATATCTCCAGATTTGAAATAAAATTCATGAATCCATTTAACCCACAAGCTCTGTTTTTCTACACAAAGATTCCACAGAACTTTGGAAAGCAAGGCAAGATTCCTTGCTCTCAAATCATACAACCCAACACCACCTTCCTCTTTGGGCAAACAAACCACATCCCAAGAAATGAGTGGCCTTCTTTTTGAGTCAGAACTACCCCCCCCACAAAAACTTTCTGCAAAGAGTATCAATGTGGTCCAAAACCGTGGGATTCAACTCAAAAATCTGCATCCAAAAACAATAGACACCCTGTATGACAGACTTCAATAATTCCACTCTACCTGCATAGCTCAAAGTCATGACATTCCAAGCACTAAAACTGTCAGCCAACCTAGCAAAAAGTGGACTGAAATCAGCAACCTTCAACTTTGCAGGGACCAGAGGTATACCAAGATACCTGAAGGGAAAAGACCCCTCATGTAAACCAGAAAGCTCAAGAATCTCCTCTCTATCTTAACCAATAAGAAGGATGGGATAGGGCCAACAACTTGTTCTCATGAATTCGACCGAATCGATTCTAATTATATAGTCCACTTCTCTGATTTAGAGAAGCTTTGGCTCGTCAGTTCTTGACTTCAGATAACACACTCAAGTTGTTCCCAACCGTTGCAGTGTAATCTTTATAAACACTAACGTCTACTACATTACCAATATTGATTCACTGGTCTACAAAAGACTCATCAATATTCTGGTCAAGCCCACATATTTCAAACATGTGACTTTTAATGACCTAGAGGTTTGCTTTTATCCACCAATGGATATAAGCATAGGTAGTCAATCTGCCATTGGATTTAAGCTAAAACCCTTATGTTCTGAATGAATCTAAGCTCCATTCTTGGGCAAGAAAGTTTCAGGGCATCCCCCACGGTAATCTTTATGCTTTCCATGGAGTCAAGCAAGGCTTAGTGGTGAGAGAGTTCAGGGCATCACCCCTATTGAACTATCTACTACTCAGGGAATTACATCTAGACCACTTGGCTTTGCTTATAAAGTTAAACTTTCTCATTCATTCGACTCTTCTCATGTAGATCCAATTGCTCTCACTAGGCCTGAGATACTCAGGCGGTTCTACAAGAGTATGAACAGAACTGTAGTACCAAAACTCCATTTATAGGTATATGGCTTTAAACCAACCTTCTTTTATCAGAATCCTATACAGTCTTTCCAAAAGACCATAGGTTATCAATCACCCACAGCAGACTGTTAAGTCTGCATAATCACAGCGAGTCAATGAATAAACCATACTCCCACTGGATTTGGGTGGATTAACTTTCTGATCTGGTTTAGTAGTATTTATCAGCGTCATCCCCAACAACCAATGTTGGATATGGTCTGATTAAATCAGATAGTAACTCCTTGAGTAACTGTACTTCAAGGTCTAAGGTTGTTATTTAAACATTCTTTTAGAAAGGATGTAACACGATCCGATCTCAAGAATCTTATAACCAACCTTTACTCATTGCATTAAGATATTTCACGAACAGTCATCATCTGAACGTGTATGTAAAATATCCAGTCCTACCTTCAAGCACTAGTGCTAAATTCCTCTATTTGCGGAAGTGGAGTAAATGCAGTTCACTCTTTATCCACAAATTCATAGGCATCTTCTAGGTAGACTTCTCGGTATTACATAATAACGTAAACCGTTATTTTGCAACCAATATCTTAATTGAGTTAAGCAGTGTATTGTAGCATATCAATAACTATACAAGACAATCTATGGTTTATCATTTCAGTGAAATCGTTTCACCCGGAGGTAGGCCAAGCATCAGTGCCAAAACTATGCTATAGCCTATATTTGAGCATGGAATACTTGTTTCACTGGTAATATCAGAGATTCCTCCAAATATTTAGATAAACTAATCGGCGTTTCGAATAGCCATCAGACAAAATGTCTACCACGCAAAAGCTCCCACTAGCTTGTATCCTTCATAAGACCCCGAAGGTCAATATGAACAAGTTGTGATATTTCTTTAGCTCTATTACCTTTTTCTAATTGAAAGGTTACTTAGTCATTTTTCCTTTGAGATAGTGTTCTTAGAATGGGAGATAGGAATCACACTTAGCCAGTTTTTAGATCCTATCTCTAGGATATATGCACTAATTAATAGATGCTGAAGAATCGTTTATCTTAATATGGAAACCATTTGTCTTAATAGCTTATGATGTGTTACATATACCTTTTCAGCATTACTTAGTGGTTCTGACCTTATCAAACAAAAGTCCGAGTCTCGGAAGCGTATACAAATGTCATATTCACTTTCTTTAAGGCAACTATTTTTATCAATTTAAAAGTCAATCCATTTGTTTCAACGAATCTGAAAACATAAATTAAATTTCTGCGATATTCAAGGATTAAAATCCGAAATTTTGTTTCCTAATATCACTCCCACTATCTTAGCTGAAATAACTGCCCGTTGTCTACTCTTCATCATGAATGCCCAGCTACATCGTTCTTACAAAAGAACTTTAGCTTCCGAGTCAAATTACTCGGTTAAGAAAGTCTCTAAGGATTCATAGGTTGGTGATCCGTAATCACTTTCCTTATCCTTTAATTTCTTTTATTAATATTTCGGTTTAGCCTTTAACTTATTTAGTTTAGATGACTTGCGCTTGTAGACATTCTTTCCCATTCTTGGATTTCTTTAAACGAAATGGCCGTGAACTAGCAGTTCATTTGAGTAGTCACTAATGATGACGGTCAAATTATACCCGTAAAAGTCATCAACGTTGACGTTAAATCGAGATTAATAATATATATTTCATATTAAATCACTCGTTTATATTTATTATTTAATGTTAAGTGATTATTAATATGATATTTGGTATTTAGCTATTTTTATTATTAAAAGACCGATTTATTGTGCGATAAATGCTGATTTTGCAGATCACGACAAATCGAGAGGATAAATATCGCGCAATCGAGAAATCTCAAGATAATGAAGAGGAAAATCGGAGCATTAATCAAAGGATAAATCAGATCAGTTCAAAAGAATGCAGTGGGGAACAAGTCAGACAAAGAGACGCGTTTAACACGTGTAAAAAAAGGGCTCGGTCGACCGAGCCTATCCATTCGGTCGACCGAGAGAGTCGGCTCGGTCACTTGAAGTTTATCCGGCAGAAATCGCGTGTATATCTTCTAGATCCTTCCTAGGTCGGCGAGAACTCTCTATATAAGCAAAGCACTACGAAATTTGTAAAAACACACCAACACACACCTTAGACATACATACAATACCTTATACCTTTTATCAATTGCATTCATAGCTTTGGTATTGTTACAATGTAGGCTCAAATAGCTGATTATTATGGCTGCAAATATGTAAGCCTTTAATTTTCTGTTGTTTTTATTTTCAGTAATTAATCCCTCCCAATTATGCTTTATCATTTGAATTAGTTAATCATAGCTAGATGATGTAGATCTAGGCTATGACATTAGGGATGTGGCGACTCCTTGTCTATGGGGATCTCATAACCTACGTCATACACTTAGTATTTATCCATGAATCTACTTGATTTAATTAATGCGTATCTATGTTAGTTTATATGAATACTGTGCGAATTACTGTTTAATCTGTTCTGTATGATGAACGCTGAGAGATATATTCTAAGATGTAATTTGGGGACGAAATCGATTCGGGTGACCGAATAAGTTCATTCGGTCGACCGAGCCCCTGTCATCTGTTAATTACGCCACGTCTTTATGGTTAGGTTAACCTAGTTGAATTTATTATCTCAGTAGGTATGGCTATGGCTACGTTACTCGCTTAGTTTAATTAAAACGTGTAAAAAGGAAATACCAATATAAAACTCTTAGGTAGGCTTATGAATTGCTCTTCACGGACGTTCAAATGTTATCTAGTAGTTTTATATTTGGGGATTGCTAGCACCGATTATACGTGCGTCGTAGATTAGCATGAGACTATAACTTGGTAATTGCTAGTTGGACGAGAGCTTGAGTAATCGCTTAGGAAGTACGCCTAACCATAGGAATGTTGCCTGAGACGAGGTGTACGATTAATATCGGCATCCTTAGTGTCGTAAGTGTCCAAGTTATATGAGATGGATACCCAAAAGGTGAAGTCACGTAATGTAGCACGTTGATCTAGCAACCTAACCGGTGCTAAGTCAAGTTAAAGAGGATGACTCCGTAGCCAATCTAAGATAGATACAAACGGATTGACAGCTAATAAGTTCGATTTGTTATATAAATTATCTAGGTCCAAACGATAAAGACTATAATTGGGGAGGTTAATTACGTTGTGTCGAGTCGTGTCTTTACCTTTCTTGTCTTATGTTGGTCGCAGACGCCTCTATGTCCTTGACATGTTTAATTAATTGTTTGTATATAAGATGATCCACAATTGGTTCCTGTGGGATCGACCCTTGATTCAATATAGTTTGTATCACGATGGGCCTAGTCCTCTTGCTAGTATTGGTTTATGGTGGTCAAGTATTTTATTACTTGATCTACGTCATCAAGTTTTTGGCGCCGTTGCCGGGAACCAACGGTCAATTTTATATATAAATAATTTTTATTCATGTCGAGTTTTCTGCTTTATAGTCTGCTTTTACGTTTTGAGTCCTCTCGTTGTCTCGCTATGTGTAAAAATTCCAGAATCTGGAACAGCTGGTTTCGCTCCCAGCGAGACTGCCTCTCGTTGCCAGCGAGCCTAGTTTTATTTTCTGGGACTTCGCGTGTCTGTTTATACCCATATGTTTAATCCGTAGGTCTGATAGCAGCATGGGAAACCATGTTAAAATCAGTCTACGGTCTGTTTTGTTTTTCTTCTGTTTGTAGAAACCAGGGAAGCAATAATCTTAGTCAGTAATTTTTCGCGGGCGCTGAGAAAATAACCCAGCAAACATGTGGAGCTACGAATCTAAGATGGGAAAAGCAATGGAAGCAATACCTTTAAAGCACCAAGATGGCTCTGAAATTTTTTTAAAGGCTTAAATTCTTCGTGGTACAATGTTGAAGGCAAGGTACTACCTTTTTTGCTTATGTTTTACTACCTCTTGGTTTTTTGAGCATAAGTTAGCCTATACATGAACCTTAGTATGAATCTTAGCCCGGAGTTGGTTTGTAAGATTAATTTTATCTCCACTGGAAGGTTCTCCCCCAAATCAGTCTCATCTAGAGGGTGTAGGGAAACATGTAGTCGTTGAAAGGAAGCAGTGAATAAAGAGTTCCTCGTAGTTCTGTTAAAATCTCATTGTCTTATGCATGAGATTGCTTCTACTGGCCATAGGAGCAACAATTTGTGTAGTTTTTAACAATTCTCAATCTAAAGAAGACGTTGAGTTTTGAGAGAGCATAATGAAGCAGCATTATAGAGGATGTGATTAAAATGGGTCCCTAGGACTAAATCTCCTTAGAATTCACTAATTCCTAAAACGAGAGCCGAGGTAAGAGCTTTGTATAAATGGTATGGATAAATGTCGTTTCCTAGGTCTCACAACCAAGGGAAGGGTATTAATCCATAAAAGCAACAAGCCCACCTCTTATAGTCTTGCGAAGAGTCAAAGTCCAGCGATCCAAGAATGATAATCGACAAGGATAATCTTTGGAAAGTCGAAATGAGGACTTTAAACTCGTAACTACTTCTTTAAAACCATTAGGATTTCTTTTTAGGATTTTAGGTTTTGTTTTCTTTGAGTCAAATAAAAGTAACGTGACATATGTTGAGGTTTTTATTTTGCCGTGTTCGATGGCCATTGGGCTAAGGATGTGCAAAACTTTTTTACTCAATATAGGCCACGTGAAATAGAGTTCCGTAGGAGAGTCAAGAAATTGCTAATGAAAAGGAAATTTAGCAATCCACCTTAAGATGGAGGCATTAAGAGAACTTGAGAATTACTTGAAAATGTAACAGAGAATGATTGGTGTGAACAAGAACAATTTTGGTCAACTTCTAAAACCTTTTAGAAAGGTGATCCAAGTGAAAATCCAAAGTAGTGTGCAATTCATTCGCAATTATCCTTATCTTTCCCTTTACACTTTTTCACCTTCAAACTTTTCGATCCTCTCACCAATCTGCCTTTGACAGTTCACATTTCTAACAATTCTTTCATCGCCTCTCTTTCTTTCCATCCGTTTCACTCTCCCACCCAATCCCATTCCTTTAAACAATTCTCAATCCCAAAAACACAATTTCTTACCCACCCTTTATCTTTTCTTCCCATCCTCATGTGTATCTTTTTCTAAACCCATCATAGTCTCAACCTCCATTTTGTTTACACAATACCCATGTGTTGCGGAATTTGAAATATTGCTAAGCTTTAATGATTATCTTTTATCATTTTGATTTTCATGATCCTAGTTGGGGTAAGTGTAGCTCTGACCCTAGCTAGATTTTAAAAGTTTTTGGTTCGATCAAAATACAACTTATCTTTCTACCAGAAGTTTTACATTTCACACTTTTACGCCTATTCCGGTCAAGATGATGAGTTCAGTTCTAAAATATCACACCGATCCGGCCTTGTTGATGACGTTATGACTTTTACGTGATACATTGGGTTATTAGTAATTTTAGGAGTAGCTACATCTCCTAAGTCGTTGATATCCAATGCAAGCGAGAAGCGTCTGCGCTAAGTATTTGATTTTATCTTTAGTCTATAGGTCGCATTGAATATGTTGTACCTTACCAAGTTTCTCTTTTATACTGGACTGAATACATAGTGAGCCAGTCAACCTCGTGTTTTCCCACATGGGGTTATGCTTTTTGATCTTTGTCTTCTCCACCCGGTTTTAAGAATATTTAGGCGGTGGAGGTTGTAGATGAAGACCACCATCTTTAGTTGCTTGTTTATTTTTCTTTCTATTTAGTATTTTTCTTTTTGGTTCCCTTGTCATTGGTTGTATAAAATAAAGTGGCTTAAAATGTTTTTCGGTATTCATACCTAATTACTGCCACATTATTTTATCACTTCCATAGACATGGTGTTATTTCGGTATTCATACCTAATTACTGCCACATTATTTTATCACTTCGTGGAGTTTGTCTGCTTATACAGGTTTTCACTTGCTTCTCCACATCATGCTGACATTTACTCCGATATTGTTCCTTTACTTGAGAGCCGTTTCCAGAGCTAAGTATTTTTCTTAAATTCTCATTTATTTTTGTCATTGAGGACAATGCCATGTTTAAGTGGGGGGTAGGAGACTTAGCTATGTTATGTTATGATTGAAATTTGAATGAAACGGTAGAAAAATTGAAAAATTGAAAAATTGAAAATTTGAATACATACCATATTATTTATCTCGTACCCTTAGAATTGTGAGTTCCTAGCTAAGAATTGATAGGAAATAAACCAAGTTTCATGAGTACGTGATCATTTTATACTTATGTTAAGTAAATTTAAGGATATTCATGCCCGTTTTTATGCGTAGTTATTTATTATTCAATTACTCAATCAGAATCGAGTATACCGCGCAAATCATAATAATCAAGAAATTATGTGTACATTGCATAGATGATTGGTTATGTGAACTTAGTATCAATATCTATCTGCTGATGCATTCTTATCTTTTAGCCATTAAAGCAGAGTAATAAGCTTGAGACGTACCTATGTTTTGGCAATGTGTTAAAACACTGGGCTTGTAGTAACATTACCAAAGTTGCCCCGCGCTTGTGGTAATCTTCAATGCTATGCATGATCTAAGATAGGGGGATACTCTAAAAAGTTTTCTTCCTTGAGATTGATAGTATTTGAAAAATATGAAGATATGAAAAGAATATTCAACTCTTTAAGAGGCTTTGAGTAGTACTCGGTCTCCAAGTCCAAAAATCCTATAGATACGCTCTTGCTTATTGTTCTAGTGCTTTAACCATTGCGAGGCTTAAGAAGTATGAATGCTGATGTTGGTAGGTTGAGATTACGAAGTCAGCATAAACTCTAATCTTGCCACGAATATATAAAACTGAATGCACATGCACACATCACTTCGATTCATAGTAAGTAGTGAATAATTGATATCTTATGAGCATGACTAGTATGAGTTGACTTGAGTTTCTTGTGTAAGTATGATTTGACCATAGAAAATGTTGTCTTGGGGAATGACTTATTGATGCTTTGTTCGGGACGATCAAAGTCTAAGTGGGGGGTAGTTGATGACGGTCAAATTATACCCGTAAAAGTCATCAACGTTGACCTTAAATCGAGATTAATAATGTATATTTCATATTAAATCACTCGTTTATATTTATTATTTGATGTTAAGTGATTATTAATATGATATTTGGTATTTAGCTATTTTTATTATTAAAAGACCGATTTATTGAGCGATAAATGCTGATTTTGCAGATCACGACAAATCGAGAGGGTAAATATCGCGCAATCGAGAAATCTCAAGATAATGAAGAGGAAAATCGGAGCATTAATCAAAGGATAAATCATATCAGTTCAAAAGAATGCAGTGGGGAACAAGTCAGACAAAGAGACGCGTTTAACACGTGTAAAAAAAGGGCTCGGTCGACCGAGCCTATCCATTCGGTCGACCGAGAGAGTCGGCTCGGTCACTTGAAGTTTATCCGGCAGAAATCGCGTGTATATCTTCTAGATCCTTCCTAGGTCGGCAAAAACCTCTATATAAGCAAAGAATACGAAATTTGTAAAACACACCAACACACACCTTACACATACATACAATACCTTATACCTTTTTATCAATTGCATTCATAGCTTTGATACGTTACAATGTAGTCAGTCCAAATAGCTTTATTATGGTTTGTAAATATGTAAGCCTTTAATTTTCTGTTGTTTTTATTTTCATTAATTAATCCCTCCCAATTATGCTTTATCGTTTGAATTAGTTAGTCATAGCTAGATGATGTAGATCTAGGCTATGACATTAGGGATGTGGCGACTCTTGTCTACATGGGATCTCATAACCTACGCCATACACTTAGTATTTATCCATGAATCTACTTGATTTAATTAATGCGTATCTATGTTAGTTTATATGAATACTGTGTGAATTACTGTTTAATCTGTTCTGTATGATGAACGCTGAGAGATATATTCTAAGATGTAATCTGGGACGAAATCGATTCGGGTGACCGAATAAGTTCATTCGGTCGATCGAGCCTATTCACTCGGTTGACCGAGCCCCTGTCATCATCGTTAATTACGCCACGCCTTTATGGTTAGGTTAACCTAGTTGAATTTATTATCTCGTTAGGTATGGCTATGGCTACGTTACTCGCTTAGTTTAATTAAAACGTGTAAAAGGAAATACCAATATAAAACTCTTAGGTAGGCTTATGAATTGCTCTTCACGGACGTTCAGCGTTATCTAGGTAGTTTTATATTTGGGGATTGCTAGCACCTGATTATACGTACGTCGTAGATTAGCATGAGACTATAACTTGGTAATTGCTAGTTGGACGAGAGTTTGAGTAATCTCTTAGGAAGTATGCCTAACCATAGGAATGTTGCCTAGACGAGGTGTACGATTAATATCGGCATCCTTAGTGTCGTAAGCGTGCAAGTTATATGAGATGGATACCCAAAAGGTGAAGTCACGTAATGTAGCACGCGGTGATCTAGCAACCTAACCGGTGCTAAGTCAAGTTAAAGAGGATGACTCCCGTAGCCAATCTAAGATAGATACAAACGGATTGACAGTTAATAAGTTCAGTTTGTTATATAAATTATCTAGGTCCAAACGATAAAGACTATAATTGAGGAGGTTAATTACGTTGTGTCGAGTCGTGTCTTTACCTTTCTTGTCTTATGTTGGTCGCAGACCGCCTCTATGTCCTTGACATGTTTAATTAATTGTTTGTATATAAGATGATCCACAATTGGTTCCCTGTGGGATCGACCTTGATTCACTATAGCTGTACTACGATAGGCCTAGTCCTCTTGCTAGTATTGGTTTATGGTGGTCAAGTATTTTATTACTTGATCTACGTCATCAATAACTCGTGAACTATGGGATGTCTGGTGAGATTGATATCAAATCATTCTCGTCATCTTTGAAGTAATATCAGTTTTGTCTCTCGCTCAGCACGAGTGACAGTAGTCACATCAATGTCACTTAAGTTTGTAGGCTCAAAAGGAACATCCTCTCCTAAGAATTAATTTGCATTCTCGATTTATGAGCTCAACGTTCTTGTTACTTTTCCACTTTTATGAAGTCGTTATTAGTCAATATAATATGTTTAGCAGTTTAGATACCTTTGAGATGATATGTAGTTGCGAAAATAAATTTTGACAGAAATATAAATCAAATCATACACCACAACAAATAATGATTTTAGTAATTATAAACGTGACATCATGCATGCAGTTTATCCTACCATTCCAAAGATTTAATCTCACACCTCAGTGCCGCCGACGGGTATGTCAAAGAGGTGACGATTAAATTTAGACAATCTTTCTCAACAATTAACTAAGAATCAGACTTCCCGATTTAATTGTTGATTACCTTCCTTTTCCAGCCATGATATTTCCAAAAATACCCTTCAGAGTGTGACCTATTGTTTCAGATTTTTAAGTAGACCCCAAGTATGCCGCTGAAGGTAGGTCAGTGACCCGACGAGTACTCAAAATCCTATCATTTCGGAAACCAAGCCTTGAATTTTGATAGCGGTGAAGGCCATCCGAAGGGGGCCGAAATCAAAGCGGCACGAGGCGTCACAATTCTCTCACAGTGCTTGTGTTAACATTAGAGGCCGAGGGGTCGGTTGTCACCTTCCCCGCTCCCACTCATTATTTTGAAAACTAGGTAGTCTCTTTTAGGATTTTAGAATTTTATTTACAATCCGAAAAGCAATAAATCATGAATATATAAATTAATCCTCCCACTAGTTCATCGGTTCCAAATACCGTCTAACTAGTGTCACTTATTCACGATTTTCCAATTTCTCGGATTTTAAAATTCTTTGTGCAGACACTACACAATTAAAATTCACCAAGAATTTTAAAACCCTAATACACTAGGACTTTATGAATTTTTCTAATAATTCCAAAACAATAAATCACAAAATTAAAAGCTCCCACTAGTTTATCGGTTCCAAATACTGTCTAACTAGCGCCACTTTATTCATGATTTCCCAATTTTTCGAATATTTAGAAAATCTCTTGTGTAGACACTACACAATTAAAAATCACCAATAAATTTTATAGTCCTAATAATGTCATGATAAAAATTTTGGATCGTAGAATTTTATCTCAATTATTTGAAAACAATAAATCTTGAAAAGCAATCACCAACTTATCGGTATTAAACCCTGGCTGAGCTTTAACCGAGTTCACCGAACGGTGTCGGGATTGGTTCATATATGACGCTAACGTCGCACGTGTGCGGGAGCTGGGTTGAAAATCGGGCTAAGGTTGCCCCACTGAGCCTCAGCTCACCGGATAGCTTGACCTTGCCGGACCCCCGTGGCTAACCCCGTACTTGGACGGACAAGTCGAGTCGAGCCGAAGCCCTATTGACCGCCCGAACCAATTTTCGATCTTTTGCTCAGTTGGTGTCCCACTTTTCCGGATTTTCCAATTTTCAAAATTCGTTCATGCAGTCACTACATAATTAAAAATCACGAATGATTTTTAGATCCCAAAATTATATTTACCGAGTAAATTTTATTTTACCATGTGAATTTTATATCCCGATAAAATGCCGTTCGTTTTAATTTATTAAACTAATTACCTAAATTAATTACATCTCATACATGCCTAATTAATATCACGATTAATTATCTACTTCTATGCATATGCTAGGAGTGGAATTCATGAATATGATGCATGTCATGACATGGTTATATCACATAAATAATCATACAAGAAAATGAATGCGAAAAATAAACCACTGAGATGGACCGTTGGTACTTCGTATCTAATCTATAATCTAAATAAATAAACCCTACGTTCAATAAGGTTTACTAATTATCTAATGAAACAGCCGCCGCTTCATATATTAATTTGCTGGATGAAATTTTAAGAAGTTGCTTCATAGTCGAACTGGTGTAGCACTCTTCCCTCCAACACATCAATCCGGGTTCGAACCCTATTGGCTTTGATTTTTTTTTTATTTTTTTAAGAAAGAAAAAAAAAATACAACTACGCATCTAGAAAATTAAAATAACAATAAATTACATAATTTCCTATACCCAGAAATAATTGAGTTTACAATGATAGATCTAACTTAAACAATAATCAACCCCAATCCATCTCAAATCAACCAAAACATTCAACCATATATATATATATATATATATATATATATATATATATATATATATATATATATATATATATATAAACATATAAAAGATGCAATATTTATTCAATTCACTCCTTATTAATTAATTATGCAATCAAAATCTCAAAATCGCTTTAACTTGGCTCCGATACCACATGCTGGATATAGGAGCCGATCCATAATTGGATCGTCAGATTTGATTCTCAGCACCGATCGAGACACTCGATCTAGCACAGCGGAAGCTACGAATAAAATCGCATGCGATTTTACCACGATTTGATTCGGATAAATAATTAATAACTACAAGAAGGTTAGTAGATTTACCCACACCGGAGAGAGACGATAAATCGACATAAGGGAGAAGCCGTAGTCTTCCGGATTGTATCTCCTAGCGACGACTGGTGGACGTCGATCCTCGCCGTAGAACCTCCTCGAATATGCACAAGAAAACCCTAGATTTTTCTCCTCTTAATGACTTAGGCAAGAAACTAATTTTTCTTCCTTTTTATTTGTATTGTGGCACTATTTGTGATATATTTTGTGCTAGGAGGAACTATCTTTATATAGGAAAATAACTAGTCAAGAGAGTTATTATTTTCACACCACAAAAAACCTATTCCCATAAGGAAAATATATTTTTCCAACAAAATAAGAGATAATTCCCAAAAAATCAATCTCTAAATTTTCCATTAATTATCCAACAAATAGATAATTAATTAATCTCACATGTGACATAATCTAGAAAAATTTATTTTCGTAATTATTTATCACATGGGGAGCCACTTTTAACATCACTTTAATAGAAAATGTCTTTTCTATTTTACATATTATTTACTAAATAAATAATATTGCTTATTCATTAAATACACCAACTATTTAATTTATTCTCGAGGTTCCATAAAACGAGAAAACACTCGCGTGTTAGGAGCCAACCCGGGGATTGTGGACCTATAACCAGTAGCTATAATAAATTGAATAAAACATTCATCGAACATAACATTTCCACTCAACTTATTAATTCCAGAATTACGCCACCATAAATCCGACACTGAACTCTATCTATTATAGATATAACTTATTCTCAAAACGTCGAGTCGAGTCGATAAGTGTGCATTGATATAATCATTACATATAAACTAACCCTCCATAGACTATCCGTAATGAAGCGGGATTTTTTCAATAAACCTTCTTCAATACATCTTATCCTTATTTACCATTAACCCACTAGTGATCAATTAGTTCATAAGCAATACGAACTCCGCGGATCGATCAGTTTCTAGGATTAACAAATAAGGGGATTGTCTTTCTACTTCCCGCAAGAAGGAATGGATTCCATATATGTGAAACACACACTTCTCACTCATTCCAGAATAGTGCCAACGTGAAAGTGATTCAGACCGCACCTCTTAGCGATCCTTAACGAACACATTAAACTCTATCCTGAAACAAGTAGAGTCTCAGAATCACTTCAGATTAAGGTTAATCCATATATGATCATCTTGTGATTTAATAAGATTTCTCAATCACAGAATTATATAAGAAACTCAGATTAAATCGGTGCATGCAGTCCTATATGACTCTCATCATATATAAATGCCCTACTTAGACAACCAATGTCGATGGTCCGGATAGGACGGTCACACCATAAAGTGTTCTGGGCGCATTAATGGTGGTTAATCAGTAGACCCCATACTTTGATTAAGTTCACCACGGACTAACAGTTCAAGTGTATCACCATAAACTTAATCCTCATGTGTGTCACACACTAAGTTATATGGCTACATATGATACGGCATAGGGTTTTCAGTAGTGTATTACTTACAAGCACGAAGCAAGTAATAAGATGAGAAAAAATCTGTTATTTATTAATTCTAAAAACAATTACATAAATTATCTTTCGGGCGTTTCTTCCAACATGTGTGATGTGGTTGTGTGTTACTTAATCAATCGTACTCTTTCGAGTGTTCTAAAATATAAAATTCCTTATGAATGCTTGTATGGTAAACCTCCCAACCTAAATGTCCTACGTGTATTGGGATGCTTATGTTATGCTCATTATTAATGCCATAATGGTGCTAAATTTGCGAGTAGAAGTCTGCGTTGTATCTTCTTGGGTTATCCTTATGCGAGGAAGAGGTGGACTTTATTTGACCTAGAAACTCAAGAATTGTTGGTCTCACGCGATGTTAAATTTTTTGAGAATTTTTTTCTTATGGCGGAGACCACTTCTTCCATTCCGAGAAGTTCTCCATATGGCACAAGTTCGCATGAGTACGTTACTAATTATTTTGATGAAGATATTCCCCTTGATGTTCCATAGGTCGAGCCTCTACCTCCACCCTCTGAACCTATAGCCTCGGTTGGAGAAGGGGATCATGGGGTGGGGTCTCGGCCTTCAGAGGGGCCAGTTCCTCCTGTTACTGATATGGAGACTGTCGAGGTCGCGGAGCTTGGTTGTAGGAAGAAAAGCAAAACTTCCTAATACACGGTATCAAGACATCATCACTCATACTCGGTTTGACACGAACAATCCCTCTCCTTCATCACCGCCTCTGTCATCTTCCTTAGGTACACGGTATCCTCTTTCATATTTTGTTGATTTACACCTTTTTTTGACAAAGATCGTAAGTTTGTAGCAGCCATTACTGTAGGGAATCCTCCAAATAATTTTAGGAAGCAGTTAAACATGAAGGGTGGTGTAAGACAATGGCAGATGAAATATGTGCTTTGGAAGATCAAGGTACTTGGGAGTTTCAAGCCCTCCCTCCTGCAAATAAATCCTTGAGGAGTAAATGGGTTTACACTGAAATATATGATGAACATGGACGTTTGCAACGTCTAAAGGTCGAAGGCATTGATTATATTGAGACTTTCGCTCCCATGGCAAAAATGGTGGACTTTTTAGCAGTTGCAGCTATTAAAAGGTGGGAGATCCATCAGATGGACGTTTAGAATGCGTTCCTCCATGGTGACTTGGATGAGGAGATTTATATGTGAATTCCCCTAGTTTCAAGAAGTCAAGGGGCAACTTGGTTTGTCGGATGAAGAAATCTATATATGCTTGAAGCAGGCACCAAGGTGCTGGTTTGCAAAGCATGCATTGGCTTTGACCGAGTATGGTTTTACACGGTCTTACTCAGATTATTGACGTGTCCTTACTAGGTGTTCAGTCTAACCGGCAGTGTACCAGGTCAACTGTAGCCTAGTTGGTGAGTCAAGGTCGTATCTGTTAGGTGTAGTGCCCCGAAAGACAATTTCTGTAATTGATTTTGACAGGATTTATAATTCATCTTAATATTTGCATTTATGCTTATATTAATACACTGATGAAAACCCTAAGTATATATGTATGTAATCACATAACTCAGTGTATGGCATACACACAAGGATTGAGTTAGTGATGATATGCTTAAAACTATTTAGTCCATGGTGAAATTTAATCAGAGTATGGGTCTCATGATTAATATACCAATAATGCGCCCAGAACACTTAACGGTGTGACCGTCGTATCGGGACCGTCGGTATAGTGTACCTAGTGGGGCATTTATATACGATGTCAATCATATAGGACTAGACCGATTTGATTTGAGTTCTCAATATAATTCCGTGATCGAGAAATTTTATTGAATCACAAGATGATCATATATGGATTAATCTTAATCCTGATGTGATCACAGTGTACTGCTTGGTTCAAAGTAGGGTTTGATGTGTTAGTTAAGGATCACTTGGATACATGTGATATGAACACTTCTTGTTGGCTCTATTCTGGAATGAGTGAGTAGTCTGTGACTTCAAAGATATGGAATCCATTCCTTCATGCGGGAAGTAGACAGACAGTTCCCTTATTTGTTAATCCTAGAAACTGATCAATGGGCATGAACTAATTGATCACTAGGGGGTTAATGGTAAATAAGGATAAGATGTTTTGAGAAGGGTTTACGGAAATATCCCGAATCAAAATGAACAGTCTGTGGAGGATTTATCCGTATGTAATGATTATATCAATGGACGCTTTTACTCAATGATTAGAGTGTAAGTATATATCTATAATCGATAGAGTTCAGTTTTGGGTTTATGGTGGCGTAATCCCGGATTTAATAGATTGAATAAGAATTGTTCTGTTCGATGAATAATTTTATTTAATTTATTGTAGCTACTGGTTATAGGTCCATGGTCCCCGATGTGGCTCCTAACATGCATATGTTTCTTGACGTTGGGCCTCAATAATAATTAAGTAGTTGGACTATTTAATTGATGTGTGAAATAATTATTTAGTGGGCTAAATAATTAAATACATGGAAAAGACATTTTTCATGGACTCGACCCTTTTGTGTATCATACGTGTGCTATAACATAATTGAATTAGGGGAGGCGCATTTTGTAAGTATATATTTATCAAGAAATTAATTTTCTTGGATAATTATTTGACATGTGTGTTAAGGGCTAAATTATAGTGATTTTTACATATATTTTCTATATCAATTTCCCCTACATTCGTATGATTTTCATAGATTTCGAGCTTTATATTGAAATATTGAGTAAATGGTGTTTTTAATAGTTAAATATGAAAATGTAACGAATTATGTGCTTAAATTATGATTTTATATTATTTTGGAAATATGTTACACTTTGGTGTGTTTTGATCCTTGTGTAGATACTCATTGATGATGGAAAAGATGATCCTAAAGAGCTAATTTCGAGATGAGAGAGGATCAATCAAAGATATGGAAGAATAAAAGAGATAAGGAAAGAAATCAATGAAGATAAAGATGGAAATATCAAGATTTCGTCAGTGGACTGGCGTCCAGATAGGGTGGATGAGCGTCCAGATCAGAACGGGCGTCTGAAAAAGTAAACGAGCGTCCAGGGAAGAAAAGTTGAACATAGAGTTTGGACGGCATCTGGACGAGCGTCTTGCAAGCGTCTAAGGCATATTGAACGGGCGTCCACATAAGCGGACGGGCGTCCAACGCCGACCTAAGGACAGCCGACTTAAAACTCTATTTAAAGAGCTGCGCCCCAACCCTAATTCATGGAGAATTTCATACACGTAAAATTACTCAAGAGCAGCCACACTTTGAGGAGTTGAAGGCCGGTCACCCGAGCCTTGTGCTCGGGTGAACCGAGGTTAGATTAGGAGTCTTTTCGTTTCGTTTTTCTTTTCAAGGATCAACCTTTGTACACAACTATGTGAGTTCTTTTAGATTTATTCAATCCCAGTTCTTCTTCATGATTTCAATTTATTTGTATCTTCTCTATGCGGTTTGTATGGCTATGTGAATAAATTGAGAAATTAGTTCACGATTGATGTTTATAATACGGAAGTTGCATAAACGTTAGATCACCATAGAAAGATAGGATCTTTAATCGTTAATGATGACAAGTTAATCGATTAATCATCTAGGTTGATAGATTCTAAAATACGAGAGTTAACCTGAATCTACACCGAGTGTTGTATGGAAATCAGTTTCAACTTACGAGAGAGTAGAGATTGATAAATTGGATTTACTAAGGAATTAGGAATCCGTAGTTTGAGAATAAATTCACTAAGGAATTAGGGGTTTATGTCTCGTGAAAAGGTGAAACCACAAATCGAATTAGAATCATGAGATTAACTAGGATTGAGATCACATAGGTTTGTATATTGGTTGTTTGATCCCATGTCTTTAGTTTAGATTGTTTTTATGTTTCTTAGGTTAGATTTATCTTGATTGTTCTTTTCTGTTTTTATGTTTTGCTCTTTCGTTACTTTTGTTTATTCGTTCTTTGAGTAACAATTGGTAGGATTAGTGAAATTAGATTCAACATCCCAATTCCTGTGGATCGACCACATACTTACCTACTATGCTATCAACTACCCGATATTTGGTCGGTTAGGAGTTAGTTTGCATGTTAAGTATAGGTTTATAAATTTTCTTTTGTTTTTATGAAGCAAAATCCTCCCAACAATGTGGTTAATTGTTTATTTGTTAAATAATTAACTGGAAAAATATTAGATTGATCCTTAAATATTCTAGATTTGTTCTAGATTATTCAAGGAGTATCTTTTATTTAATAAGGATTATTATAATTGATTTTGTATTAATTATTAAATCCTTGGAGGATATGGATTTCTCTCATATATAAAGAGAGCTCTCCTAAATCCTACACAAGATGAAAAACACGCCATATACACAATTATAATGGGGAGATGTCGACTTCCTATTAGGGTTTAGAGTTGGGAAAATCTTCGGGATTTTCCGGGTAGGATATCAAGGAGGTCAAGCATCAATGATCAACATCCACCGGTTGTTGCTTGGAGATACACATCGGAAGACTATGGCTTCTCGATTCTCGGATCTCGGCTGATTCTTTGGATCTCGGCTTATCTTTTGATTGGTAAGTAGATCTAACCTTCTTGTAGGAAGATCTTAAATTATGTGCTTTAATGTTATATTGATCGTGATCCTTGTTATTCCGCTGCGTAATCGGGCGGATCTAGATCCGTCCGGCGATGTTACATCCAACAAGTGGTAGCAGAGCCTCCGATCTATAAATTAAAGTATATAATTGATAGATTTAGGAGTGGATTTGTATGTTTAGATTGCATTGTTTTTCATTTTTTTTTAATTCGAAAATTTTCATGAAGATGAATGCTTTGATATGTTATGGTTGAAGAGATGGATTGGGATTGACACTGTTTACCCGTTAGATCTATTGTAAACTCATAAATTCGTTATATGAGTATAGGAAGTTTTGTAATTTGTTTGGGGATGTAATTTTAAATGTCATAGAAATAGATCTGTTTTGTTGCTGTTTGTATTTTCTGTTTTTTCCCGTTGATTGAGCCGTTGAAACGACGATCCCTCCAGTCAGAATAAGGACCCGAATTTGATGATCATGTCCTCAAAATTTGGTGTCGATCGGAGTCCGTATCAATATCAGATTGCTTCTATAAAGTTACTGCTGTTACAGAAAAACACAGCAGCCGTAAAAACCCTAGTTGTGAGTTCGTCGAATTTCTGGAAGAGTTTGGAATGTTGAAACATAGATCCGACCGTTCAGATTGACTAACATGGGGTTATGAACAAGCCCTAAAACTTTCATGTCGATCAGGTTTTGTCTCGATGCTTGATCGGCTCCGGGAAGACACTGCTGCGCCGCAGTTATAAACAGATACAGCAGTTGGATCGGCGGATTGCTGGAGAAAATTGGGCCATCGAAACTCGGATCCAACCGTCCATATTGAAGCAAGAGTAGTGAAGAACAGGCCCACAAATTGTCGTGTCAATCAGAGTTCGTTTGACTGCCCGATCATCATTGAAACGGATCAGCAGCAGATTGTATTAGAAACTAGTAAACCCTAGTTAGGGTTTATTTATTTATTTTCTAATAGGTTAGATACGGGGGTGCCAACGGTCCATCTTGATGTTTATTTTCCGCACTAGTATGTATGCTTAGGATGTATGCATAGAACCGGAAAATTGCCATGACATGCATCATATCATGAATTCCACTCCATATGCATACATGTAGCTATTTAATTTTGGATAATTAATTAGGCATGTATTCAACTCGATTAATTAGTTTAATTTTTAATTAATTGTGGTGGAAATTAATTATTAGAAACTAATTAAAGAAACGAGGAACTGGGTTTTGTCAATCGTTAAGTTTTCGGTGATGGATTCTCGGTGAATCCCACCTTAAACCGGAACGAGATTGCGGGTTTGTTCCGTAGTGTCTACGGGAAAGTTTGACAATTTAAGTAATCGGAAAATCATGATATATGGGTTCAGAAATGGTCTAACCATGGTTGGGTAAGTTCAACTGAGCTACGGCTCGATCGACTCACCCTCCACGTGTGACGATTGCACGGGGGTTCGGCAAGACTTAGCATATCCGACAAACCTTTACAGGTAAACGGGGCTTCTCTTAGCTGGATCCGACCGATAGTCACATATGTTCCAACGAATAAGACGGGTAGGCTTGCCTACATCACCGACACCATTCGGGTACATGATTTGTTGTTTCTTAAAATATTGTCAATTCCAAAACCACAATCAGTAAACCCACCACTTTTTCAAAATATTGAGTGGGAGCGGGGAAGGCGACAGCCGACCCCACGGCCTCTACTATAGATGCAAGCAAGTGAGAGAATGGTGACGCCTCGTGCCGATTTGATTTCGGCCCCCTTCAGATGGTGTTCACCGCTATCAAAATTCAAGGCTTGGTCTCCGAAAGGATAGGATCTTGAGGACTCGCCGGGTACCTACCCGCCTCCTACGTAGGCATACTCGGGAGTACTTAAAGGTCTGATATAGTAGGTCACACTCATCAGGATATTTTAGGAAATATCTTGGCTGAAAAAGGAAAGTAATCGACGATTAAGGTATGGGATGTACGATTCCCATGAGATTGTCTCAGCTTAACCGTCATCGTGCTGATACCGACCCCCTAGGTAGCGGTATGATGTGAGGTTAAATCCTTGGAATGGTAGGATAGACTTTTACTGTTTATAATTCCTAAAATTTCTCTAGTCGTGTAAGTATGAATTTTTTCTGTCAATTTTGTTTACAACTATCATCTCTAGGCTACTAAACTGCTAGTGTAATGACTTCGTTAAAAGTGGAAAGTAACAAGAACGTTGAACTCATCAAAGAATGCAATTAAATTTCAGAAGAGATATTCCTCTTGAGCCTTTAAATCTTAAGTGGCATAGTATAGGTATGTCACTGCTGTCACTCGTGTTGAACGAGAGACGCACTTAGTTCAAAGATGATGTAGGACTTTATGAAATTCTATTTGTGAATTTTAGTGTGAGTAATCACACAAGAAATTTCTAATTGAAAAATTGGAAAATCATAAATAAAGTGTTGCTAGTTAGACGGTATTTGGAACCGATAAACTAGTGGGAGCTTTATTCTTATGATTTGATGTTTTTCTGAATCATTAGAAATGTGTAAGAGAATGCACAAGTGTTTTTCCATTCCTGGAAAAACTTGAACAAAGCATTACTAATTAGACGGTATTTGGAACCGATAAACTAGTGGGAGCTTAGTTCTGGTGATTTTTCTAATCTCTGAAAAATCAAAAATAAAGCATTGCTAGTTAGACGATATTTGGAACCGCTAAACTAGTGGGAGCTTTATTCTTATGATTTGTTGTTTTTTTGAAACATTAGAAATGTGTAAGAGACTGCACAAGAGTTTTTCCATTCCTTGAAAAACATGAACAAAGCATTACTAGTTAGACCGTATTTGGAACCGATAAACTAGTGGGAGCTTAGTTCTGGTGATTTTTCTAATCTCTAAAAATAAAAAATAAAGCATTGCTAGTTAGACGGTATTTGGAACTGATAAACTATTGGGAGCTTTAACCTTATGATTTGTTGATTTATTAGAAAAATCAAATAGTCCAAACGAGTAACAATATCATTAGACATCCCACAGTTCACGTGTAGTGTCTACTCAAATGAACTGCTAGTTCAAGACTGTTTCCATATAAGGAAAGCCAAGAATAGGAAAGAATGTCTATACGTGTTAGTCATCTAAACTAAGTAGTTTTAAGGCTAAACCGGAATATTAATAAATAGAAAATCAGAGGATAAGGAAGGTGATTTCGGAACACTGACCAATCCATCCTTAACGATTTCCTCGAAAGCTAAGTTCTTTGGAAGAACAAGGTAGCTATGCATTAAACGATAGATAGAGTAGACAATCGGCGCTTATTTCAAATAGAATAGTGGGAGTGATATAAGAAATGAATTTGATTCAATCCTTGAATATCACGAAAATTTATTTTATGTTTTCAGATTCGTTGGAACAAATGGATTCACTTTCAATTCGATAATTTGTTTGTCTTATAGAAAGTGAATATGACATTTGTAGCACGAATCCAAGACTCGGACTTTTGTTTGATAAAGTCAGAACCACTAAGAAATGCTGAAAATGTATATGTTACACATCTTAAACTATTAAAGGCAAAAGGTTTCCGTATTTAGATAAACACTTCTTCATACTCTACTAATTAGTGCATATTTCCTAAAGACAAGATCTGAAGACTGGCTTAGGGTGATTTCTATCTCCCAGTCAAAGAACAATGTCTCAAAAGGAACAATGACTAAGCTTCCTTTCAATCGGGAAAGGGTAATAGATTTAAAGAAGTAACAAAGCTTGTTCATAATGACCTTCGGGGTCTTGTGAAAGATACAAGTTAGAAGGAGCTTATGAGTAAGTGACATCTCATCAGACAACTACTCGAAACGCCAGTAAGATTATCTAAAATATTTGGAGGTATCTCTGATTTCACTAGAGATAGAGTATTCCATGCTCAGTAATAGGCCATAGCATAGTCCTGGGACTGATGCTCGGCCTGCCTCCCAGTGCTTAACTCATATAGTTATTAATGTTCTACAATACACTGCTTAACTCATTTAAGATATTGGTTGTGAAATAACGGTTTACACTATCATGTAAAACCGAGAAGTCTACCTAGAATATGCTTACAAATTTGTGGTTAAGGAGTGAATTCGGTTCACCCCACTTCCGTCAATATAGGCATTTAGCACTTAATGCTTGAAGGTATGACTAGAAATTTTGCGTACATGTTCAGATGATGACTGTTCGTGCAATATCTTATATGTTGAGTAAAGGTTGGTTATAAGATTCTTAATATCAGAATGTGATGGTTATACTGTCAAAACCCCTTCTGAAAGGGTCTATGAATAACAACCTTGGACTTTGGAGTACGGTTACTCAAGGTAGTTACTAACTGATTAGATCAGACCACGTCCAACATTGGTTGTTGGTGATAACACTGATAATTACTACTAGATCAGATTATCAATCCACCAAGAACGCAATGGGAGTATGGTTTAACCATTACCTATTGTGGTTTTCTGAAGACTTTGCAGTTTACAGAGGTGATTGATAACCTATGGTTCCTTGCAGGCTGTATAGGATTCTGATCAATAGAGGTTGGTTTAAAATCCATAACCCTCGTGAATGGAGTTTTGGTACTCAGATTACATTCACACTCTAGTAGAACCACCTGAGTGTCTCAGGCCCAGTGGGAGTAATTGGATCTACATGATAAGAGTCGAATGAATAGAAAATTTAACTTTTGGTACAAAGCTGAGTGGTCTAGGGGTGATTCCTTAACAAGTAGAGAGTTAACCAGACCGTGAACTCTCTCACCACTCGGTCTTGTTTGATTCCATTAGAAAGCAGAAAATAGGGGTGATTCCCTAAGACTTTCTTGCCGAACAAACGGAATCTGAATTCATTCGGAACAGAAGGGTTTTAGCTAAGAATAAATGCATGATTTCGTTAGAAAGCAGGAAATAGGGGTAACTCCCTGAGACTTTCTTGCCAATCAAATGCCAATCAAACGGAATCTGAATTGATTCAGGAACCAAGGCCTATATCCTCTAAGGATCAAAGCAAACCTCTAGGTCATTTAAAAGTCACATATTTCAAGTATGTGGACTTGACAAGAATATTGATAAGTCTTTGATAGACTGGATGTCAGTATTGGTAAAGTAGTATATACATTAATGTTCATGAATGGTAACACTGAAATAGTTGGAAACAACATGGGTGTGTTATCTGAAGTCGGAAACTGACATGCCAAGATTCTCTTTATGAAAGAATCGGACTATATTCTAAAGGATTTGATTCGCTCAAATTCCCGAGAATATGTGACTGGCAATCTAATCTATCCTAATGGTTAAGATGATTTTGCATATCGGTATGCAACATTCAACGAAGTAGTCCTACCCTACCTCTCACGGAATGCTTCTCTAAACCTGAGAATGAATAAAAAATGGGATAGACTCTCTTTTGATAAGATAAAGTCAGGTAATTACAAGTTAATCGAATCTTGGATTCATGTATTAAATAGAAAGTTTAGTACGTCCTTAAGTATCTTTGGAGAACGAGGAATAATATGCTAGTATATTCGGGTGCGAACGTGAATATAGATGATTACACTGATTCTGACTTTAAGTCAGATTAAGGATGATTGTTAAGGCGATCTCGGGCTTAGTGTTTACTCGTGTGATTCTGACATTAAGTCATATTGAGGATTTCCTTCCATATCTGAGAGTAATTCCAGATCTGGTAAGCCGATACCACTTCATTGTGAAAAGTGGAGAGGTAGCTGATAAGGATCTTCGCAGTCACTAGAGGTAAAAAAAAAGCATATTCGGAGAGTACCACCTGATTGGATGGACCGGCGACGTTTCGATCCTAAAGATCGTCTCAAGCTGACAACCTAACGGATCAGTATACTAAGTCATGTGACATTTAGATGTTGCATACTCACCGAGTCACTGACTGACCCTGCGGCGGCACACTCGGAATGTATTTTGACATCTAAATGGTTTGATGCACTTGGCGGGTACAGAATTGAGGGATATATCTCATTTGCTTTTAGAGCAAGTGTGAGAATGTTGTATAAGGGGTATGCTCAAAACAATTAATCACTTGCCTTTCGTGCAAGTGGGAGATTGTTAGGTGTAGTGCCCGAAAGACAATTTATGTAATTGTTTTTGACAGGATTTATAATTCATCTTAATATTTGCATTTATGCTTATAAAAACCCTAAGTATATTGGTATGTAATCACATAACTCAGTGTATGGCATAGACATGAGGATTGAGTTAGTGATGATATGCTTAAAACTATTTAGTCCGTGGTGAATTTAATCAGAGTATGGGTCTCATGATTAATATACCAATAATGCGCCCAGAACACTTAATGGTGTGACCGTCTTATCCGGACCGTCGGTATAGGGTACCTAGTGGGGCATTTATATATGATGTCAATCATATAGGACTGGACCAATTTGATTTGAGTTCTCGAAATAATTCCGTGATCGAGAAATCTTATCGAATCACAAGATGATCATATATAGATTAATGTCAATCATGATATGATCACATTTTACTGCTTGGTTCAAAGTAGGGTTTGATGTGTTAGTTAAGCATCACTTGGATACATGTGATCTAAACACTTCTCGCTGGCTCTATTCTAGAATGAGTGAGTAGTCTGTGACTTTACAGATATGGAATCAATTCCTTCCAGTGGAAGTAGATGAGACAGCCCTTATTTTGTTAATCCTAAAATCGATCGATGGGCCCATTCATATTATATTAGTTATGAACTAATTGATCACTAGGGGGTTAATGGTAAATAAGGATAAATGTTTTGAGAAGGGTTTACGGAAATATCCCGAATCAAAACGAACAGTCTATGGAGGATTTATCCGTATGTAATGATTATATCAATGGACGCTTTTACTCAATGATTAGAGTGTAAGTATATATCTATAATCGATAGAGTTCAGTTTCGGGTTTATGGTGGCGTAATCCCGGAATGAATAGATTGATAAGAATAGTTCTGTTCGATGAATAATTTTATTTAATTTATTGTAGCTACTGGTTATAGGTCCATGGTCAACGATGTGGCTCCTAACATGCATATGTTTCTTGACGTTGGGCCTCAATAATAATTAAGTAGTTGGACTATTTAATTGATGTGTGAAATAATTATTTAGTGGGCTAAATAATTAAATACATGGAAAAGACATTTTTCATGGACTCGACCCTTTTGTGTATCATACGTGTGCTAACCTAATTGAATTAGGGGAGGCGCATTTTGTAAGTATATATTTATCAAGAAATTAGTTTTCTTGGAAAATTATATGACATGTGATTAATTGTTTATTTGTTAAATAATTAACTGGAAAAATATTAGATTGATCCTTAAATATTCTAGATTTATTCTAGATTATTCTAGGTGTATCTTTTATTTAATAAGGATTATTTTAATTGATTTTGTATTAATTATTAAATCCTTGGAGGACAAGGATTTCTCTCATATATAAAGAGAGCTCTCCTAAATCCTACACAAGATGAAAAACACGCCATATACACAATTATAATGGGGAGATGTCGACATCCTATTTGGGTTTAGAGTTGGGAAAATCTTCGGGATTTTCCGTGTAGCATATCAAGGGGTCAAGCATCAATGATCAACATCCACCGGTTGTTGCTTGGAGATAAACATCGGAAGACTATGGCTTCTCGATTCTCGGATCTCGGCTTATTCTTTGGATCTTGGCTTATCTTTTGATTGGTAAGTAGATCTAACCTTCTTTAGGTATATCTTAAATTATGTGCTTTAATGTTATATTTATCGTGATACTTGTTATTCATTGCGTGTCGGGCGGATCTAGATCCGTCCGGCGATATTATATCCAACAGTATCCCACAAGAAGTGTGTTGGTTAACCACCGATTAGGTTCATATTTTCGATCCAAGTCACAATTTTTGTGCAAGATAAGTGATGATTAATATAATTAAACTCAATTGAAAAATGGAACTAACCAAGACAATGCTTTGATCCAATGGACTTTCTTTGACTATGATAGAGTTGGCTACCTACCTTCCTTCCTAAGATGTTCAAGAGTGTGAACCGGGTGTGTTCCTTGACTAGCAATCCCCCTTCTTTCGAATGAATGAGATCACTTTATGCCTCCTCCTTGACTTAAGCACCCTAAGTCTAATGATTCAACATGATATGCACTTGAACACAAGCCTAAGATACCCTCGGATAAGAAACCGAATTCCACTTAAGGTCGGTTTTACATTCCGATTCTTCTACTCCCTTCCCACACTCAATATACCCTTTCGATCTCTACCAAGTGTGTGTGCAAACTATGGTTAATTACTTCCTAAATTGCTATCAACAATATCAAGAAAAAGAAGGTTCAACACTACAAGAAACTCAAATGCAAAACTACCAACTCACTCACAATCAAAAGAATCCATCTTCACTTCACATTATCTTTGCTAGTGTGAAACTAGCCACTCATAGTTATGAGTCCCAACATGTTAAAGTTAGAGTCCATAACCATAAGAACAATTAAATCAAAGTAAAGGCTAGGAATTATACCAATCACAATCTAATAACTTGAAAAAGGAAGACTTACATTCAATCTTCAAAAGCTCCGATGGAGAGAGTGTATCCCAAAAGCTACAAACCTTTCCAACTAGAATTCATCCAAGGAATCAAAACAAGATTTCTTAATGTTTACACTTGAAATTTAAGAGTTAAAGATGTGAAAATTTTGGCTAGAAGAGCCTTGAAAGTGAAAGTGCCTTCAAGATAGAGAAAAGGTTGTTTATTTTCAGCCCCCTTTCGAAATGAAGCCAAGAATAATCTTTAAAACTTGAAATCCGGATCTTTCGGCGACCGTTGTCTGTGCAGTCGGCATGCACAGACTTCTGATAGGTAGTTGGGTGAGTCAAAATCATTAACTGTTGCTCAGAATTTCAACTGTAAAATTCCGGCGTCCTCCGCCTGTGTACTCGGTGTGCGCCGACATCCTACTCTTAGCTTGATTCTTTAACTTCTTCAACAAAAAACCTCCCAAAAGCTCGATAGACTGTTCCAAGATCTTCCAAAACTAATATCTAACCTGGGTATCTGCAAAACAAAGCAAAAAATGATACCTCATATAATTCTAATAGCAAAATTTGGCATAAAAGCCTAAAGTATGGGGTTAAATAATTAAAACTTATTTACAACTTTTGATCTATTTCATCATATAATTGCATGAATTTGGTATAAAAGCGCCACTAAAAGCTTAAGAATTGGGATAAAATTGCATCATTCGGTTGACTTACATCAACCACTCCCACTTAGCTTTTGGTCGTCCTCGAGCAAATAAGCGACAATACAACTCATGCATTCAAAATGATTACATGATTATCAAGAACAAGTGTCAACCGAATGATGCAGTCGAATGACAATCACAATCACATGGTAGTCATAGTCTACAAGAATAAAGTGGTGCGCGTGTGTGTGCAGAATTCCAATCTCTCACCGAGCAATTCATCACGTATAAGCATTTTATTCATTTTTATATTCTACTTTCATTTTACCATCAGAAGTAATTGATGTCTGGCCACCATAGATATTTATCATGGATAGTCCTATCTATCCACCTCTCCAAACACAATATCTTGAGTACCTATGATGGTGACCACATCTGCTAGCCATTCGAGTTCCGCTTTCAAGACCCTCAGGGCCCTTCCCGAGAAAAAATCTCTTCCATGAGATTAAAAAATTAAAAACCGATGCTTCTTTGGCCGTGGTCTAGACGCATAAGCATGGACTCACTCTCCACTATTAAGGTAATAGGAGTCTAGGAATATGTCAAGTAGTTGGCAAAAGGGCTTGTAATGTCATAGCCAGGGTGGTGGCTAACCGAAGGGTAATCAAGGAAAATCAAAGAGACTAGGGCAAGATAGCAAGAATCTACACCTTCATCTCCCCATCAATTAGTGCTCCGATTAGTTCAACCCTGTATCAACATCATCAAGGATTGTATACTTGAAATTTAAAAATTCGCCTTCATTGACTTGCCATTTATTTGATAATATTTACGATTCAATCTAGCTCTTTTTCAATTTGTAATTTTGGGGTTTTTTGAACTAAATTGAAAATTGTACATAAAATTCGAAAGAGAAAAGCTACTTTTGTTTTTTTTTGTGAACAGCTTGTAAGTTGGGGAAAAACCAACTCGAGCCGACTAAAATCTTCCAACCACTAATCCGCATTATGACCACCCACACAATCCATAGATACTTGATACACTTATGGGAAGTCAAGGGAATGTAGAGCAAATTGGGTTAAAGGTCGGATTATCATGAGGTTAAATACGATGGCTACTTTCGAGTGGGTTCTCGCCACTCTACAAAGCTGAGGCGGGGACAGAAATGTAATTCATGTATAGGCCATTTGGCTATGGTCGAGTCAAAGTAATACCAAAAATCGTCATCCCTATTCCGATTCCCATGCCTATTATTCGTCTCAAATGAGTACAAACTTATGTTCTAGACTCTATCATGATGATTGTTTGAAAGATTTCACAACGATTTGAACTGCCAGAAAATTAAAATCATGCATGCATAGGGTTTCACACTACCCTTTAAGATTAGAATTACATGTTCTCGTGTATCATTCAAATCACATTTTCCATTTAGTTTGCACCATCAAATGACAACACCTTTTCATCTACACCAGGGGTATTATGAGCTTGTAATGCGTGAAAACGAACAAAGTCTAGGTGTTTCTTGAGTATTTAGTGACATTTTTCTCTCTATCCGATTAACTACGGCTCCCCTCCCCACTTACGAACTTGCAATGTCCTCAATGCGAAGTGAGTGTCAAGGATTAGTTAGGAGGAAAGAGAGTAAACAAAATGGGCAATTACGAGGCAAAAGAAGGTGAAAGCATAACTATCGGCGTGAACCGACAGAGTTCTCGGCGTATGCCGAGAAAGCAATTTTTGATACAGAGATATTCGGCGTTTGGCCGGCGTACACCAAGCTGGTCACTCAAGCGCTGAGTATGCTGAAAAGCAAGTGTCTTGGTGATCAAAGTGGCGTAGACCAGAAAAATGCGAATACCAAGCAAAATAGGGGTAATTGCATGCATGGGGCAAGTAATCAAGCACGGCATTTCAAAAGAAAGAGCTAAGCACAAATGCCTATAACAAAGTAACATGCAATAAGAGAACAAATAACGTGCCCAACAAACTCAAATAAATCATAAGGAAGGAGAAAGTCGTGCTCACTGAGAGCATTATTATTACACATCAACTTAAATTCAAAGAGAATAGCACAACCAAACAGATAGCAACATGGATTGGGCAAAGCTCAGATATCACTCCTCATCAGAAATATCATTGGGGAACTCATCCACCCCACTGGAGGAATCATCAACCGGATCTACAGGTAGCAAACCACCCCTCGAGTTCTTACTCGAGAATATCTTATCCAGCGGGACTGTAGGGACGCGAGCACACGGCTTGGTAATCAACCAAGGAAAAGGAAGCGCGATCGCAGTGTGAGCCCAAGGAGAAGTAGCAAACTGGACAATCGACAAATGGATGAGGTGACCCCAGTTCACAGGAACATCAATGTGAATGGCATACAACAAAATAATCTTCTCATCAGTTATCTTTGAGACATCAGCAGAAGGGAACATGCGGGAATTGATGAAATGTTTGGCAGTGCACATCTCCTTTGAGAGATAAAAATAGTCGGCTCATGCGGCATACTACCCCACTGAGGGAAAAAGTAGGTCATGGCCTCAAATGCTTTACGGCAGAAACAAACGGGGTCGTGGAGGTTCCTGACGACCTCATAGTGCATGGCCGGATTCTGATTGAAATACCCAAGATTGAAAACATTATTAATCATCTGAGGGTCAAAAAGAAAGCATACCCCTCGAATCTTCAAAGGATTGGTTGGCTTCTCGTGAATGATAGTAGTTGTGAGCATGGAGTAGAAGTCAAAGGGTCCACACCGCCTCGTGCACCACCAACAGATGTAACCACAGTGCTATCCAGACTCATGCTCGAAAATCCCACACTCAATGGTCCTTTGCCACACAAAGCCTGGAAAGGCTCAAAACGTGTCTTTGGCTCGAGAGCTTGTACCAGAGAGAAAAATCAAACGCACCAAAGAAAAGGGTTTGTAGCGAGGGGTAGACCAGTGTGTGGGGTATGGATAGGTATAATTTGGAACCCAAGAAGGTAGGGTATAAAGTAATTCTTGACATGAGGGAAAATTCTCTGGACGAAGCCTAGGGTTTGGGCATATAGCGAAAAGCAAAGCTTGCTGACTACGAAGACCGCATCGAATATCATTTCCCCATAAAAGGTTTCTTTCTGCTAACTGAGTCTCATTAGTTTCATAGCCACCTGACCACCTCGAAGAATAGCTATCTTAGAATCCAGGTGGTGGAGCATACCTATCAAAGATGAGTCACCAATAGGTGCAGAAGGGTGGGGGGAATGGCTCCGGTGGGTTCATCCTCAGGCTTAAGGGTATCTTTGATATTTGGTCCAATCATAATGTGACAAGGTGGCATCAACACATCTCCGGGAAACTCAAGAACATGTTGATCGGTACATAAGGTGGAAATGAGATGAGGAAATAGAGCAAGTCGAGTCTTATTCTTTTGATGAGCAAAGTCAGAGATCTTCTTAAAGATTATCTCACCAACATTGACAAACATGTTATTAAAAACGGCATAGGTAAGACATGCATCGGCAGCATTGAAAGCATGAATATGGCTGGATGGTTGAACATTAAAGGTTAAGAAATGTTTCATGACTTTCACATCTTTAAAAGCATTGCCAAAGTTAAAACGACCTTGCACCCAAGCACCATAAGGACAAAGGAAGTGTCTTGCCCCTTCATCTTTCTCAAAATTCTTAGTGCCCGGATCAAGTTCCCAAACTTGCTCGTACGAAGGTGTATCAGGTGATGGAGGTAATCCAAAGAAAGAATTAATGGCTTCCGGTGAAAAAGGTATATCGGCACCTCTAACAGATACAAAACCTACGTCAGGATGTTCCTCATCAACTACGATGGTGGAAAGCATAGAATAAAATTCAGCAACTGAAGTAGAATTAAAATGCTCGGTACGCTCGATTGCTAACTTTTCCCAGTGGTTTCTCGCAATGATATCCCTAATCTATTGACTAATTGTGGTAAAATCAATGGATCTTTCTATCATGAATGAACGATCACGAAAATAGGTTCAAATAGCCTTAGTGGCATTATCAGGTGTGAAATTAGAAAACTTGCAGGCTTTCTCAACCTTGGTTAGGACACGATTGGGGATGACAATGATTCCGGTGGACAAAAGAGTGGGTGACTTAACACGACCGGCTTTTCGCTTTTTCCTAGCCTCTGGTGGACTATTAGGATTACCCATGGCTAAAGGTGGGTGGTGGAGTCAAGACAACAACTATTAGTCAAATGAACCAACTTTGAACACAAGAGTTCCTTGAACAGGAATTAAAATGGAAATTGAGAGAATAATCTTGAGATAATCATTAAAGCTCTTACCTTGGTTGTCTTAGACCTATGGAAAAGATGGATATGACTGGACTTTGGGATGCACACCGTAGAGAAATGTCTTGCACTTAAAGTTCTCCAATTGCACTAATGGAAGAAATCATTGGTGTGTTGGTGATGAGAATGAAATAAGGAGAAGGAAATGGATTGGAGAGAGAGTTATGGAGTTGAAATGGTGTTAGTGGGTGAAGAGTTATGATTTTGGGGTGTGAAAACCAATGGGTAGGAGATAATGGGCGCGAGAAAAGAGCTGAAAACCATCTTAAAATTCAAACTGCCACAGTCGGCGTACGCCGATAAGGGTATCGGCGTTCGATCTCGGAACACCGAAACTCTCTGAACCAAGATGAAAATGTGCACCGAGTCCAACCTTGGGGTTCACCCTGAAACACCGAAACTCTCCGTTTTTCCATAAGTTGACTCTTCTGCTTAAATTCACACTCGATTTCATCAAAACTCTCTCTAAAACAAGTTATTGGTTCAAAAGTTATCAATTGTGGGTTGCCTCCTGGTAGTGTTTTTGTTTAACATCGTTTGCTCGACGGGATTATACGGTAGAGTTGATGGAAATTATACAGATTATCATGAATGGATACCACTAACAATTACTCATATAAGCATGTAGCACATAAGCTTAAAATCCAACCAAAAGATAATGCTTAAGAAGTAAAAAGAGAGATAGTACCCGAAAGTGCTAAATTTATAGTCTATAACTAGACTATGTACTACTTCAGTCTTGAATAGTATCAAAGAGGTACAAAACCTCCTTGCTGGTTGGAATACCTTCATCTTCTACAAAAAGCTTCACTCGATGCCCGTTTGCCAAGAACGACGTCTCACCATCTATAAACTCTACAGCTCCTGATGCATGTGCTTTCACAACGGTGTATGGTCCTCGCCACCTAGATTGTAACTTCCCTGGAAAAAGCTTCAAACGTGAATTATAAAAGAGTACTCTATAACCCACATGGAACTCACGGCGAAAGATTTTCTTATCATGAAATGTCTTCGTGCGTTCCTTATAGATGCGAGAGTTCTCGTAAGAATCTAAACAGAATTCTTCTAGGGCTTTGAGTTGGAGTAACCGATGCTCTCCCACACTTTTGGGGTCAAAGTTGAGGAATTTAATAGCCCAGTATGCTCGATGCTCTAACTCAACGGGAAGGTGACATGACTTTCCAAAGACTAGTCTTTAAGGGGAGCAACCAATTGGTGTTTTATAAGTTGTGCGATATGCCCACAATGCATCATCCAACCTCACCGACCATGTCTTGGTGTTGGTATCAACCGTCTTTTCAAAAATCCTCTTTACCTCTCGGTTCAATACCTCCACCTGACCACTAGTCTGTGGGTGGTAGGATGATCCGATCTTATGTTTCATGCCATACTTCTCCATAAGTTTAGTAAATGGCCGATTACAAAAGTGAGAACCCCGATCACTAATGATTGCCCGATGAGTACCATATCTTGTGAAGATGTTCTTTTTAAGTAACTTCATCATCACTCCGGCATCATTGGTGGGAAGGGCTTGGGCTTCAACCCATTTTGAAACATAATCGACCATTACTAAAATGAATTGATTACCAAAGGAGTAAGGAAATGGCCCCATGAAATCTATATCCCAAACGTCAAATAGTTCACATTCCAAGATAGGTTACAAGGGCATTTCATGTCTCTTAGAAACATTTCCCCACTTCTGGCATGATTCACAAGACTTAGCAAAACGGTGTGCATCTTTATAAATGGATGGCCAATAGAAGCCGCATTGCAAAACTTCTTATGCCGTTTTCCACCCTCTATGGTGTCCACCAACTTCCCTTCCATGGAAAAAGGATAATATACTGGAAATTTCACTATCGGGGACACATCTTCTTATTATGCCATCGGCACATCTCCGAAAGAGATCTGGTTTCTCCTAATAGTAGAATTTCAAGTCATCGAAGAAATTTTTCTTCTTCTGCCATGTCCAAGAAGGGAGGATGTATCTGCAAGAAAATAATTCACAATGTTACCTAACCACGGTGAATTTTCTTTTGGCTTGAGCTCAGTATCAAGAAGTTGCAATGCCGGTGGAGTGTCAATTACCATAAGTCGCTTATCCGGGGAAGGTGTCATGTATCTCTCTCCGCTTCCTTCTTCTTCTTCAGATGCTTCAATCTGCTCAAATGATCTACCACTACATTCTCATTGCCTTTCTTGTCCACAATGATGATATCAAATTCTTGCAAAAGCAAAATCCATCTCAAAATTCGTGGCTTCGCATCCTTCTTTCTTAACAAGTACTTCAACGCTACATGGTCTGTATATACAATCAACTTGGAACCTACTAGATAGGATCGAAACTTGTCGAGAGTAAACACTACTTCCAGTAGCTCTTTCTCAATTTTGGCATAATTTACTTATGCAGAATTCAAGGTGTGTGAGGCATACTAGATGGCCTTCAATACCTTACCATGGCGTTGCCCTAGTACCGCTCCAACTACTAAATCGCTTGCATCGCACATTAGTTCAAATGGCATGGACAAATCAGGTGCAACAAAGACAGGTGCACTTATCAACTTCTTCTTTAATGTTTCAAAATATTCCATGCACTTGCTATCAAACAAAAAAGATGTGCCCTTCTCTAACAGATGGCTAAGGGGCTTGGCTATCTTTGAAGAAAGTCTGCAATGAAGCGTCTATAAAAAACAGCATGTCCAAGAAATCATCTTAACGTCTTCAAATTAACTGGCGGTGGTAGCTTCTCAATTACTTCAATTTTAGCTTTTTCAACTTCCATCCCTTCTTCAGAAATCTTGTGACCGATCACTACCATTCGACACCATCAAATGGCATTTCTCCTGTGTCAAAACTAAGTTGGTGTCCTCACATCTCTGTAAAACCTTCCCAAATGATTCAGACACTCATCAAAAGAATCTCCAAATATACTTCAAATCATCCATGAATATCTCCGAAATTTCTCTACCATATCAAAAAGAATAGATGTCATACATCTCTGAAATGTGACAGGGGCGTTGCACAAACCAAATGGCATGCGTTTGTAAGCAAAGGTGCCATAGGGGCAAGTGAAAGTTGTCTTCTCCCGATCTCCCCCTGAAATGAATATTTGTAGGTACCCCGAATAACCATCTAGAAAATAGTAGAATTTGTGCCCGCTCAATCGTTCCAACATTTGTACTTTGAATGGGAGCGGGTAGTGATCTTTCTTAGTATGGTCATTCAGTTTTCGAAAATCAATGCACATGTAGTATCCAGTCACTTCTCTTGTTGGGATCAACTCATGTTTCTCATTATCCTTCACTGTAAAACCTCCCTTCTTCGGTACTACTTGCGTTGGACTCACCCATTTACTGTCTGAGATTAGAAAAATAATACCCATCTCTAAAAGCTTAATCACTTCTTTCTTGACAACTTATTGCATGCGTGGATTTAATCTGCGTTGTGGTTGGATACAAGGTTTCGCATTATCATTGAGTATGATCTTATGCACACAAATCTCGGGGCTGATGCCTTGTATGTGTGCAATACTCCATCCAAACGCTTTCTTATGCATTCTGAGCATTCTCAACCACTTATCTTCCTGCAAGATAGTTAGTGACGAAGAAATAATAAAAGCAAGTAACTTATCATCTTCAAGAAATGCATATTTAAGATTAGAGGGAAGTGGTTTCAACTCGAGATCTCTCGGTGGTTCAATGATTGAAGGCTTTAGTACTTGCCCTGTGAGTTTCAGCTCCAAAAACTTATGCCAAGGTTGCTTGACAAAATCTCCTCCTGCATTCAAATGAAATAGTTCCTCACGCATCTCATCGCCTTCCTCCTCTGCTTCATAAATAGAACACGACAAGCATTCCTCCAATCTGTCCTCGAATTCCTGCACGTTAGTTTCCTCCAAAGACATAGGAGACATAGTTTCAACAAAAGAACAAGAATCATGCAAAGTATATGGGTGCTTCATAGCCTTAAAAACATTGAAAGTTACTGCATCCTCATTCACTCTCAAAGTCACTTTACCTCGCTGGACATCAATTAAGGTTCTAGCTGTAGCTAAGAAAGGTCGACCCAAAATAATGGTTGTAGAATAGCCAGACTCCATTTTTATCACTACAAAGTCCACTGGGAAGTAGAACTTATCAACTTTGACTAATACATCTTCGATAACTCCTTTTGGACGCTTAATAGACCTATATGCAAGTTGGAGAGTCGTCTCTGTATTCTTAAGTTGACCAATTCCTAACTTCACATAATCCTCATAAGACATTAGATTAATGCTTGCACCAAGATCACACAACACCCTCTTAAACATGAAGTCTCCAATTTCACAAGGGATAGTGAAACTCCCGGGGTCCTCTCGTTTAGGGGGTAGCTTATGTTGTAACACGGCGGAGAATTCTTCATTTAAAATCACATTCTCATACTCCTTAAGACGCTTTTTATTAGAAAGAATGACTTTGAGAAACTTCCCATAAACAGGCATATTCACTAAAGCTTCTATAACATGAATGTTAACCGTAAGATGACTAAAAGCTTTAAGGAATTGTGCATACTTTTTATCTACCTACATCTTTTTAACTTGTTCCTTAGGTGGGTAAGGTAATGATTCAAGATCAATAAGAGTAGGATTGGAATTCATACCTTTCTTACCTTTGCCCTTGGAAGATGATGGGCGAGCTTCTTTAAATCTCTGTGCATCAAGTGGTCTCCATGAATCATCCTCATGTTGTTTGTTCTTAGTCCTTCTCAAAAAAATTGAACTTTCCTTTTTCGGCGTGCGCAGATTTCTCAGGCCTTGCCTCGACGGCTACCGGTGGAAACACCGAAACTCTCTATTCCAAGAAATTCTTTGATGCTTCCAACTCGGCGTGCACAGGTTTCTCAGCTTCTTCTTCCTTCCTAATGTGACATCCCTCAAACGGTGTCCGTGCATCACTCAAATGTGGATTCTTCAAACTTCTCCAAATTCTCGCTTCATTCATACCTTCTTCGTCATCCTTGTCAGTATTCACATGCTTTTACCGACTCAAAAATTCAATGATCACAGATTCTTCTTCTTCATGTTCTGCTCTCCTTTCATCTTCACTCTCTAAATCCTCTCCTTCCAATTCCGGTGTATCATAGAATGGCTTATCTAAATCTTCTTCAACTTCACTTCGTCCGACTCCAAAATAATCACCACTACCATAAGTTCTTCCACTGCGAGTACAAATAACGTAGACTTCCTTGTGATGCCTTTCGGTGTTACTTGGTAGTCCTCCCGTAGGTCTACTAGTTCTCCTCTCACCATCTCTACTGATTTGCTCCTCCACATTCCTCATAGATGCCTCTATCGTCTTCATTCTCACATCATGCCCACTCATAGCTGTTTTCAACACTCTCATGTCCTTGTTGACTGCACTGAATGAAGCCATCACACTTTCCATATTCTGGGCTTGAGTGGCAACTACTCCAATGAGTTTATCGAAAGTGTTGTCCCATATATCCTCTTATGCTTGGTTCGAACTCTCAGTTGTTGGGATAGTTTGTGTGGTGGGTTGAGGGTAAGAACGGGTGTTCGGTGATTGAGTTGAGGCATTGCCTTAGTGGCTTTGGTAGGACATATTGGAATTGTAGGAACTTCATGGTTGTGGAGCAAATGGTTGTTGCCCTTGCTTGTATGAGTTCTCATTTCAACGATAATTCGGATGATCTCGCTTAATGGCATTGAAAGAGTTAGAATATGCATTGTTTAAATTCTGAAGTTGTTGCATGAAGCTTACTTCCTCCGCTTGTAAATCACCGGGCTCTTCCATCTCAAAAGATAGCTCCTCATTATTACCAGCATTATCTTTCTTGCTCTCAATCAAAAAATTTCCTTCCATCTTCTTACTTGAATGCAAATTGTCAAATTTCTTTGACAACTTATCTATCTTCTCTAAAAGCTCTAAATTATCCTTTGATCCTTCTATAAAACTAACCTTCCTCGTGCTAGATCCGGTTTCCCACATCCGATGATTCTTTGAAATTATCTCTATAGCAACATAGACTTCTTGAGCATTGCACGACATTAAACATCCTCCACATGCGTGGTCAATATTAGAACGCGACTCTATCCTCAATTGTTTACAGAAAAGTTGAATCTACGTGTCGAATGGATAACATGATCGGGGCAAGCTTTCAACAATTTTTTAAATCTCTCCCATGCACTCCCTAAAGTTTGATCAGGTCCTTGTGCAACGTTTGCTATTGCAACCTTCAATTTCAAATTCCTTCCAGGTGTAAAATATTACTCTAAAAATTCATTTTGTACCTCGTCCCACGTAGTCAATGAGTGGTGTGGCAAGGAGACAAACCATTCCTTGGCTTTCCCTGTCAAAGAGTACGGAAACATAGACAGTCTTGTCAACTCCTTCTGAATCCTATGACTCTTAGCTTTGTTGCAAAGTTGCTCAAAAGAATAGAGGTGATAGTGTGGATCCTCAAAATCTTCTCCTACGAATTGGCATTTGGTATCAATCAATCCGAAAAGATGCCCTTTCACTTCAAAATTATTCGCCCCTTCATTGGGCAACCTAATAGGATCATTAGGTGCATTCCTTCTCAAAGGTTGATCGCCAAGGGGTCTCAAAGGCGGGTTGTTTCGGTTGCGGTTTTGATTTTGGTTGTTCCGGTTGTTTTGGCCTTGGTTATTGGGATTTTTTTGGGGGTTTGGATCTTCCGGTTGAGGGTCAATATGTGCATTCTCAATATTCTCTACCATCTCTTCTCGAGTCGACGAGTATCGGGATGATTCTTCACCAAGTATTTCTCCACTAAACTGACCAACTCTCTGCTCAGCTCTCAACTATCTTTCGTACGTGTTAATGTCCAAACGATATGGAGTAAGTGAAGCTTTACCGGTTTGGAACCGAGTCATCAACTACAAAAGGTGAAACAACAAGAAAACGATCAAACGCACCAGGTAACTTACCGAGTGGTAAAACAAAAAAAATAAAAAGAAATGAGATTATAAAAGACTTGACCTATGCTTGAAAATCTTAAGCTAATATAAGTATTAACCATTGCACTCCCCGGCCACGGCGCCAAAAAACTTGACGTGTCCCTACTGGGTGTTCAGTCTAACCGGCAGTGTACCGGGTCAACTGTAGCCTAGTTGGTGAGTCAAGGCCGTATCCCACAAGGAGTGTGCTGGTTAACCACCAATTAGGTTCATATTTTCGATCTAAGTCGCAATTTTTTGTGCAAGATAAGTGAAGATTAATATAATTAATTAAACACAATTGAAAAATAGAACTAACCAAGACAATGCTTTGATCCAATGGACTTTCTTTCACTATGATAAAGTTTGCTACCTACCTTCCTTCCTAAGATGTTCAAGAGTGTGAACCGGTGTGTTCCTTGACTAGCAATCCCCCTTCTTTTGAATGAATGAGATCACTCTATGCCTCCTCCTTGACTTAGGCACCCTAAGTCTAATGATTCAACATGATATGCACTTGAACACAAGCCCAAGCTACCCTCAGATTAGAAACCGAATTCAACTTAAGGTCCGTTTTACCTTCCGATTCTTCTACTCCATTCCCACACTCAATATACCCTTTCGATCTCTACCAAGTGTGTGTGTGAAAACTAGGGTTAATTACTTCCTAGATTGCTATCAATAATATCAAGTAAAAGAAGGTTCAACACTACAAGAAACTCAAATGCAAACTACCAACTCACTCACAATCAAAAAAATCCATCTTCACTTCACATTATCTTGGCTAGTGCGAAACTAGCCACTCATTGTTATGAGTCCCAACATGTTAAAGTTAGAGTCCACAACCATAAGAACAATTAAATCAAAATAAAGGCTAAGAATTATACCAATCACAAGCTAATAACTTGAAAAAGGAAGACTTGCATTCAATCTTCAAGAGCTCCAATGGAGAGAGTGTATCCCAAAAGCTACAAACTTTTCCAAGTAGAATTCATCCAAGGAATCAAAACAAGAATTCTTAAAGAGTTAAAGATGTGAAAATTTTGGCTACACTTGCAGTTTAAGAGTTAAAGATGTGAAAATTTTGGCTAGAAGAGCCTGGAAAGTGGAAATGCCTTCAAGATAGAAAAAAGGTTGTCTATTTTCAGCCCACTTTCTAAATGAAGCCAAGAATAAGCTTTAAAACTTGAAATCCGGATCTTTCGGCGTCCGCCGTCTGTGCACTCGGCGTGCACCGACTTCTGACAGGTAGTTGGGTGAATCTGAATCATTAACTGCTGCTCCGACTTTCAACTGTCAAATTCCGGCATCCACCGCCTGTGTACTCGGTGTGCGCCGACATCCTACTCTTAGCTTGATTCTTTAACTTCTTCAACAAGAAACCTCCCTAAAGCTCGATATACTGTTCCAAGCTCTTCCAAAACTAATATCTAACCTAGGTATATGCAAAAGAAAGCCAAAAACGATACCTCACATAATTCCGATAGCAAAATTTGGCATAAAAGCCTAAAGTATGGGGTTAAATAATTAAAACTTATTTACAACTTTTGATCTATTTCATCACATAATAATTGCATGAATTTGATATAAAAAGAGCCACTAAAAGCTTAAGAATTGGGATAAAATTGCATCATTCGGTTGACTTACATCAATTATTCACTTTTCACGTTGTGCAGAGGTGATGTTTGCATCAATGTTCTTGTTTATGTTGATGATATGATTATCGCAGGTAATGATTCCATCGCATTATGGGTAATTAAATCATCTTTGGTTGTTGTTTCAAAATGAAAGATTTGGGAGCTGTGAAATGTTTTTGGGTCTTGAAGTGGCTAGATTGAAACAAGGTATTTTTTTGTTTCAGCGAAAATATGCCTTGGATATAATTTCTGAATGTGACTTTCTTGGCGTAGATTGGTTTTCTTTCCTATGGAACAAAACCATATCCCAGTTTCTGAACAATCCCAGACCCCGTATGCCGGCTCCGCGCTAAGTCATACTATCGGCTAGTTGGCAGTTAGGGTATTGAATCTAATCATTCACTTTTTAATTTTGGTTATCTGTAATCATTTGTCGTGTCTAAAATGGCCATGTAGAATCATCATCTGGGATGGACGGTCCCATGAATGAGGTTTTCCATACTTGTATGAGCCTCACATAAAATTAGTTAGTGCACATTTGGTCAGTTGAGTTTAGTTTTGTCCAGATAAACCTTTGAATGCCCGGAATAAGTAAACAAATTAGGGGAGCACACCATTAATTAATTGAATAGAATTAAGGTTTGTGTTATTAAATCATCGAATCGAATTAATTAGTAGATTAAATAATGTTAATTGTGTCATGTAGTTGGTTAACCTCTATTTAATATGTTATAAGCATTTTAAATTTTTATTTATTTTATGTTATGTTAGTAACCTTTTTCAATTTTAAATACCACTTCTTAAAGGCGAGGAAGAATTTACGGTTGTAAAGGTGATAAACTTCCTTTGGCATGTGTGGAAAGCAAAGTGTTCTTGGATTTATGACTCAAAAACTATCCATGTTCGCCAGATTATGGCCCAAGTTGACTCTAAAACTGTGGATTTGTATAACATCTTGCAATGTGTGTTGATTCGATTCAATCTTGCTCTGAAGGGCCCGTGGCTGGTAGCTTGTTTGCGATCATGGGTACGTTCTTCTTTTTCTTTCTCATATGAGACGGAAGTAGAGGCCAGCCAAGCTATGACACGGGAGCTCCTCTAAGTGTTCCAGTAGGTGGAGTGACTCTGGGACGAATTTTCAGCGTGCTTGGAGAACCTGTTGATAATTTAGGGCCTGTAGATACTCGGACAATATCTCCCATTCATAGATCTGCACCCGCCTTTATACAATTAGATACAAAATTATCTATTTTTGAAACAGGAATTAAAGTAGTAGATCTTTTGGCGCCTTATCTCCGTGGAGGAAAAATAGGACTCTTCGGGGGGTCAAGTTTTTCCTTCAAAATTCTCCATCAACGCCTTCTTCCAGCTACGAAGCTAGTCGACACAAGCCGAGGAGCAATTTCACCTATTTGGGTTGCTCCTCCTCCGCATTTTGTTAAGTTTAATGTGGACGCTGCTCTTAAAGATGGCTATCTAGCAATCGGAGGACTGATTCGGAACAACGAAGGCACAATTTTTCACATTTTTTTCTCATCGCTTAGAGATATGTTCTGATCCAACTCTCGGGGAAGCTTTGTCCATTTACCATGCTATGACCATGGTTATTAGATGGGGTTGCCTTGCATCATTTTCGAGGGAGACTCTCTCCTAATTTATAAACGGCTTATGAATGACATTGAGGACAGATATACTATTGGGAATATCATTGAAGATTGCATTTACCTTTCTCCCTGCTTCTCAGATGTTTCATTCTCTTGGGTTGGGAGGGGAATACACCTGCCCACTTATTAGCTAAGGAATGTCTTCTTTTAGATGGTTGTAAGTGCTGGGGAACCTCTCCACCCGCATATGTTTTTCTAGCCGCATCGCCTGACATTCTAAAATAATTTTTTTTTGGAGTAATAGGAACCAACTTTACAGTACATTTATGTACAATTCAGCCCACGATTATCACATTTCTGGCATGTTTCGGGTGAGTTTAGACCCTATTTTGAGTATTAAATGAGGTTTTATTGCACGGCGAGTGACTATCGGTTTTCCGTAAACTCGACCTTATTTTAGCATTTTATACTGCTTTTTCCCGAGCACCCGTAGTTTTTGGGGTTATGCGCGTTGCTTGTTGTTTTCATATGGATGCGAGGACTAGGGTGTCTCGAGGGCCCAAAGGCGAGAATTATGGAGTTTAGAAGTGCCCGAGGCGAAACACGGAGGTTGAAGGTGAAAAAAGTGAAGATTTTGGGTCGAGATGGTCCGGACGCCCGTCTGGACACCTTGGGCGTATGCATTCGATGGCTGTCCGGACGGACAAAAACCTCTCATCCGACGGCTAACTCTTTGGAAAATGGATTCTTGGCTGCAAAAGTTTGTCTCAGACGGACAAGGTGTTGTGTCCGGACGGGTAACTCTCTGAAATTGGGAAAACTTTGATGAAGAATTCGTCCTGGACGGATGAGAGCGGCATCCGGACGGAGACCAGACCAGGATCCGGACGGACAAGAGCATTGCATCCGACGGACATCTATGCATCCGTCCGGACACTGAAAAATCAAGAACAATCCGCCGGACATGGCGGATATCCGTGACGGACGTAAGACTTTCTATATAAAGCCGCTCATTTCACACAGGCGCATTTGATGAGTTGAAGAAGTAGATAGCAAGTTTCCTTTTTAGCTTTTTTTTTTGATTTTGGGCGATTTTCTTTGTCTTTTAGAGTTAGACTAAGTATTTTATATCATTAGAATACTCATTCAATCCTCTCTTTGATCTACTAACTTTTAGCTTCGATCCGTAATTTTTCACTTGACAAAAATTCGATCTTTTGTAAGCACATTTTGCACTTCCTTCAAGTTGAGTAAAGTAAGTATGTTATTTTGTTATTTTATTGTTGTTGTGATGTTTTTCTTCCGTTTTTATTGCTTAGATTCGATTATGAGTAGCTAGATTCTTCGTATGGTTGAACTATGTGAAGCCGGGTGAAACGCCGTTAGATTGATGAACCGGGAGGTAGTGTAGTGCATAAATAAACGTTCTAATTGATAATCCGTATCTCTAAACTTGTTTGAATCGTTTTTGAGCTAGATTGATCACCTAGTTCACCATTGCACACACTTAGCTTATAAATGTATGTTGCGGCGACGTGTGGGAACGGGGTTTCGGGACCGTAGAGATTTTGGACTTGAAAAGTAGTTTGACACCTACCCATGTACTAGATTGACAACCTAGTCATCAAGTCCAGTTCTAATACGGGGTTTGTATCGGTTGTTCGAGCGAGTCTAGAGCTTAATCACGTTAGGTGAGTCGGTCTTCTAAAGGGAGGATTGACGAGCTTCGCGTAGGGTGTGAATAACACTAAAATTAGGACTCGACAAGTATGAGTTATCATTAGACAGTGAAGTAAGGTAAGGCACACTCCCGGGGTAATCTGTTTAAGGGTAAAGTAATCCGTTGGATCGTAGTTCGGCCATAGTTCTTTTAATTGTTTAGAATTTATAGTAGTGTAATCTTTCTTTTATGCAATAGTAGAAATTCATATCTATCTGTTTGACTGAATCGAGTGCTAAGTCAACTGTGGTACTCAAAAACCAATCTCGTGGGTTCGACTCGACTCCTCAAGCAATATCCTACAATCGACCCGGTCCACTTGCCGGTTAGAAAGTAGATTTTGCTAAGGTTTCGAGTTTTTACTTGATCGACCGGACCTAGAAAATCCGCTTATCAAGTTGGCGCCATTGCCGGGGATTGGCAACGCTTTGATATCACAAAAGTTGACCGAAAGCTTGGGCTTAGGTCGTTTTCTTTTATTGTTTTCTTGTTGTTTGATTTGACTTGTAGTGTATGACCCGGAGTTCTGGGACTCCTCTAGAGCCTTTTTACCCGGAGATTGATAGGCACGCAAGCCAATTGAGGAGAAGATCTTTTGCCTCGGTTTCAGACACCGTGGACGGACAAGAAGCTTCGGATTCTTCTTCATAGGGAGAAGGTATGACGACCAGCGGAAGAGATAGGTTGAATGGTGATGGTAGATCTCAAGTTGGAGGATTGGGCCATCTAAACACCCCTCCTCCACGTGAAAGAAATCCTGTGGACCCTCCTTTGGTTGCAAGGACAGATGGGAGGAATTTGTTCGATCCCGCTTTGGAAGGGGATGTACAACTTCAACAACAAGCACTGGGTCAGGACAATCAGCAGTTACTTCAGTTGGTTCAACAATTAGCGGCACAGAATCAGCTTCTTCAAGCTAATCAGAATAACCCGAATCAACAACAGAATGAATGACCTACACCGCCAATCAAGGGTTTGTTTCAAATGAGAGATTATGTGGTTACTCAATACCAAGGGGGATCGCCACAATCCAATCGGGATTCCCGCTATCCATGCTAACAACATGGAACCAAAGCAAAATGTTATAAATCTTATCGGTGAGAATGCGGTTTTCATGGGCAAAGGAATGAGGATCCTAATGAGTTTTTGGACAATTACCTACAAATAATCTCGACATTGAAGTATAATGGAGTGACCAAGGAGGCACTCAAGTTGATGATGTTTCAGTTTGATTTGAGAGGGGCGGCAAAAACATGGTTTAATACCCTACAAATGGCTCCTTATCTACTTGGCGCGAAGTGGCCGATGTTTTTCTCGAAAAGTATTTTCCTCCGCGAAGATTGAAGATTTGAGCGTGAAATTCATAACTTTAGTGGGAGAAAAGGAGAGACTATGAAAGAGACAGTTGAGAGGTTCAGAGCTTTGATGAAAAAGTGCCCTCCCCTCAATTTGAGTACGGTTGAACAAGTCATAAAAATCTATCGAGCCTTGGATAAATTGGATAGAAATCTTTTGGATGCGGCAAGTGGAAAGGGTTTGACAAGGATTGATCCTGAGTTGGCTATGCAACATATTAATGATGCAATTGAAAGGGATGATGAATGGGTTTCAAGTTCGAGGACAGATAACCCGAATGAGTCTCAACAAACTGTCAAGGCCCTTGAAGAACAGCTTGGACAAAGAGACAAACATGCACACAATGAGTTGTTGGCACTTTGCAAACCAAGGTGAAGAAAATGGAAGATGCATTACAGTGTTTGTCGGTTATGTGGAGGTAATCATTCGGATCGCTTTTGTTCGAATCCGAGTAGGTCGGCTTATCCTCAATGCTTACCTCGACACACACACACACCGGTCCCACACCGATTCCTCAACAAATTATAGCAAGTGTGTCACACCACAAACGGTTCCAGTGGTGGAAGAGTTGGTAGCCACTCTCAGCAGATTGGGAGTGGGAAGCTCGAGTGGTAGTAGTCAAAAAGTCCCGGAAGAACCTTCACTTTGGGCAACAAAGAGAGTTTTGGTGGGCGGTGAATCCAAACAATCGGTGGGGTAATAATCCAAGCTTGCAAGTTCCACCATACTATCAAGATTTTGAATCATCAATGGGACTTGGCATGGAAGAAGAGATGCAACCGAATGATGTAAGGTACATTGGAAATAATTCTGGAGGGAATTGGAATCAGGGCAACAACAACCAAGGAAGCTGGAATCACAACAATTCTGGGAATAATGGGAGGAACCAGAATTTTGGGAATTCATGGAATAACAACCAGCAAGGCCAAAATTGGAACCAAGGAAATCAAGGTGGCCAAGGGAATTGGGACCGAGGCAACCGAGGGTGGAACCAAAATAATCAAGGCCAAGGCAACCGAGGTTGGAATCAAAATAGAGAGCAAGGGAACCCTCAGAATTTCCAAGGTGGTTGCAGAGAGAATAATCAAGGTAGTTGGGGTCGACAACATCAAAACTTCAACAACCAAGGTTATGAAAGCCAAAATCAAAATTCAAGTAACCAGAGTTGGGGTCAGAATCGACAAGGCCAATGGGGCAATAATCAGAATAGAGATCATGGGAGTCGAGAGCAAGGGCAACAAGTCAGCAACCAACAGAATACTCAACAAGCCGGAAATCAAAATTCTGAGACTTATCAACATCCGAATGCCCATAAGCAAAACAGCTCCTATAATCAACAAGGGGGTAGTCCGGGAAGTCAAAGGAAGTCTTCGGATGAAGGTCTTGATCAGTTGAATAAGCTTGTGATTGAACAGAGAGCGGCCATACGGAATTTGGAGATTCAAGTGGGCCAGTTGACCGAGAATAGATCTCAACCGCCTTTGAGTACGGGGCTACCTAGTAACACGGAGAGGAACCCCAAGGAATCTAAAGATGTTTGTGCGGTAGTCACCCGGAGTGGTAAAGAGACGGGTCAACAAGGTCGAGAACTTGAGAAGATGATGCCAAACTCCGAGAAAGAGAAATTTTGTGATTACAAAGGGCCGTTGGGTGAGCAAGAAGGTTTTGATGAGGATGTTGAGAAAAGGGCTGAAAAAGAGAGAATCTCGAGGTTGGAAAGGGAAGTGGAAGAATACAAGCGAAAGTGGGAAGAAGCGGAGAGGCCAAAGTCGGATACGATAATCATTGTTGTGAAGGAAGAAGAGCAATCGCCACCACTCAGGCCTAAAGGTAGTAAAGGTAAAATTCCCCCTCCTCCCCCGGGTTTTTATGTGACCACTTTACCATTTCCTCCCAAAACAACTAAAAAGGAGGTCTTGACCCAAAGTCAAGCCAAATTTTTAGAAATGTTGAGGAAATTAGAAGTGACCATGCCAATGTTGGATATCATTGCTAACATCCCATCATATTTCAAGTTTTTAAAGAATATGCTTTCAAGTAAAGAGAAAATGCAACAGATGGTCCAGTTGAGTTATGAATGTTCCGCCATTTTTGAGAATAAAGTCCCTCCCAAAATTCAAGATAGGGGCAGTTTTACTATCCCGATAACCATAGGAGATACTGTTTTCAAAAATGTACTTTGCGATTTGGGGGCATCGGTTAGTTTGATGCCAAAGTCAGTTTATGATAAGTTGGGCCTAGGGAGATTAGAACCAAGGGGCATGACTTTGCAAATGGCGGATAGGTCAGTTAGGACACCGCTAGGGGTAGCCGAGGATGTGTTGGTTCAAGTTGATAAATTTGTGTTTCCGGTTGATTTCGTTGTTCTTGTTAAGGACACTGATTCTAAGACACCTCTTTTGTTAGGTCGGCCTTTCCTAAATACTGGGGAGACCTTGATAGATGTTAAGAGGGGGGATATAATTTTAAGAGTTGGTCAAGATAGTGTCAAGATTAATGTGTACAAAACCATGAAACACCCCGAGGATGAGATGAACGATTGTTTTTCGATAGATGTCATCCACCCGTGTGTTTTGGAGAATGTGAATTTGCAGGGGCACAAGGAACCATTGGAGAAATGTTTGATAAAATCATGCAAGGTGACCGACGACACCGGGTGATGCGAGTTTATGCCATGCATCTCAAGGTGGGTGAGTTCATGGAAGCTAAATTGGACTAAGAAACTGGATCTCGGTTCGCGGAGAGGATATGCCAAAGCCATCCATTGAGGAACCACCGACGGATTTGGAGTTGAAACCGCTTCCTCAACACCTCAAATATGTTTTTCTTGAAGGTAGTGATTTACTTCCGCTATTATATCCGCTTCACTAACGACCTTGCGAGAAGTAAAGCTAGTTCAAGTCTTGAAGAAGAGGAAACGAGCTTTTGGATGGAAAATGGTGGATATCAAGGGATTAGTGCCGACATATGTAAGCACAAAATCATCCTCGAGGATAGGGCGAGACCGAGGCGTCAACCGCAAAGGAGACTGAACCCGCATTTACTGGAAGTGGTAAGAAAGGAAGTGGTGAAGATGTTGACGTCGGGCATCATCTACCCCATCTCGGATAGTGAGTGGGTGAGTCCCACACAGGTGGTACCTAAGAAGGGCGGCATTACGGTGCTAACAAATGAGCAAGGTGAGTCTTTTCATGCAGACGCCTGCATCGGGTCATCGAGTCTGCATTGATTTTCACATGTTGAATGAAAAGACTAGGAAGGATCATTTCCCACTCCCGTTTGTTGATCAAGAGTTAGATAAGCTTGCAGGTCATGCATTTTATTGTTTTCTTGACGGATTTAGTGGTTATTATCAGATTCACATTGATGTCAATGACCAAGAAAAGACCACGTTTACGTGTCCCAATGGCACCTTTGCATTTCGAAGAATGCCTTTCGGGTTGTGTAACGCACCCGCGACATTTCAGAGATGCATGCTTGCCATTTTTGCTGATTTGATGGATAAGTGTATGGCGGTGTTTATGGATGATTTTACAGTTTTTGGGGACAGTTTTGATGCATGCTTGACTAATATAGATAGGGTGCTCGCTAGGTGCGAGGAGACCGATTTGATTTTGAACTGGGGGAAGTGTCATTTTATGGTGACTGAGGGAATTGTCCTAGGTCATAGGGTCTCAGCTGAGGGGATAGAGGTTGATAGGGCTAAGGTAGATGCTATTTCTAGGTTGTCTATGCCTACTAGTTTGAAAACGTTAAGATCTTTCTTGGGACATGCGGGGTTTTATCGTAGATTTATCCCTAAGTTTGCCCAAAAGGCTACACCTCTTACCTCTAGATTGAAGAAGGGAGTAAATGTGACTTTTGATGATGAGTGTGTGGAAGCTTTCGATGAGATTAAGAGGCTTTTGACTGAGGCTCCTATTTTGATAGCTCCAAATTAGGAGCAAGAGTTTGAGGTTATGTGCGATGCTAGCGATTTGGTAGTAGGAGCAGTGTTAGGACAAAAGGTGGATAAGTTGTTTCGACCGATTTATTATGCCAATACACCTTGAATCCGCCCAACAGAACTACACTACGATCGAGAAAGAATTGTTGGCGGTAGTTTTGCTTTCGACAAGTTTAGATCCTATCCGGTGGGGTCTAAAGTGATTGTCCATACGGACCATTCCGCATTGCAATATTTGTTCGCTAAGAAGGATGCGAAACCGCGTTTGTTGAGATGGATTTTGCTCCTTCAAGAGTTTGATGTGGAAATTAAAAACCGAAAAGGTTGTGATAATGTGGTAGCCGATCACCTTAGTCGGATTGAGCCAGTTGAGGGTGACGAATCAGAAAGGGTTGAAATAGATGACTCCTTTCCGGATGAGCGACTTTTTGTTGTAGACACTATGTTACCGGAAAAACGAGGGAATTTTCTGAAGAAAGGAAAGGAGGGAGCTCCGTGGTTTGCACCGATAGTGAATTACCTAGAAAGTGGATTTATTGAGTCGGAGTTAGATGAGAATCAGAGGAGGAAGTTAGTGAGTGAGGCTAGTGAAGATGTCTAAATCGTCACGGGTGTCCTTGCGGTGTATGGATGGTGGATATCTGGCTGTATTTTTGGTGTGGTGTTATTCCGGCGGGTGGTGGCACGGAGGCACGAGAGTTAGAATGGAGAGAGCTTTGGCTTGCAAGTATAGTGTGTATTTCATATATCACATCTCCTTCTTTAGTTTACAATGACCACCCCTTTTATAGAGGTGGATAACTTAGGGAATAAGTAATCTATTAGATATTTTACTAATAGCTAGGTCTTACTTAGATACTAAGCAAGACGAAATATCTAAGCTACAAGTGGGGAAAAGATCTGATCGATCGGCGGCCATCTCTCTGAGGTCGCAAGGAGCAAGCCCTCTCTGGCCTCGCCCCCCTGGCGACCCTTCTTGACTTGCCTGGGGCCGCAAAAGCCTTGGTCGCGGCGAGGTGAGACACAGTGGCCGCCCTCTTTGTGATCTCTTCCGTCATGCCGGAGGATGGCCGCAGTGGGTTGTCTCCCACTGTTGAGGTGGTGGAATTATTTATATCCATCAATGGCCCCCTACTCCGTGCTTTAATGATATTCCCTGAGGATATGAAGGATGGAGTAATTATCAACACCTTTTATGGCCTCGTCGTCGGATGCGACTTGTACACTTAGGGCCGTGCTTTCAAAGCATGCGACCTCAAAGTAACTTTGGGTCAGTTTTTGCGGCCTGGTCGTCTGATGCGACTTGTTCGCTAAGGGCCGTGCTTTCAAAGCATGCGACCTCAAAGCAACTCTGGGCCTATTTTTTGCGACCTTGTCGTCTGCGATGCGACTTGTTCGCTAAGAGCCGCGTGCTTTCAAAGCATGCGACCTCAAAGCAACTCTGGGCTGCTTTTGCGACCTTGTCGTCTGATGCGACTTGTTCGCTAAGGGCCGTGCTTTCAAAGCATGCGACCTCAAAGCAACTCTGGGCCTATTTTTTGCGACCTTGTCGTCTGATGCGACTTGTTCGCTAAGAGCCGTGCTTTCAAAGCATGCGACCTCAAAGCAACTCTGGGCTGCTTTTATGACCTTGTCGTCGATGCGACTTGTTCGCTAAGGGCCGTGCTTTCAAAGCATGCGACCTCAAAGCAACTCTGGTCTGCTTTTTTGCGACCTTGTCGCCTGATGCGACTTGTTCGCTAAGAGCCGTGCTTTCAAAGCATGCGACCTCAAAGCAACTCTGGGCTCTGCTTTTTGCGACCTTGTCGTCCGATGCGACTTGTTCGCTAAGGGCGTGCTTTCAAAGCATGCGACCTCAAAGCAACTCTGGGCTGCTTTTTTACCTTGTCGCCTGATGCGACTTGTTCGCTAAGGGCGTGCTTTCAAAGCATGCGACCTCAAAGCAACTCAAGTCTGCTTTTTTGACCTTGTCGCCTGATGCGACTTGTTCGCTAAGGGCGTGGCTTTCAAAGCATCGACCTCAAAGCAACTCCTCGGTCTCTGTTTTGTGGGGCGAGGTCGCCAATTGTGGTGGACGTCGCCCTCTGGTTTTCCTCTGCGGAATGATGCGGCCGCTTTCAAAGAACGGCCTAGGTAGTTGCACGTGGAGTGCCGATAGGGCGCTTTTCAGATTTCAAAACGATAACCGCCTCCTAATCGAACCATTGGATGAAGCGTTCCCAACCGTCGATCGTGGCCCCTTGCCTATATAAAGCTTTCGCTCCTCACCCTTCACACTTTTAGTGTTTCTTATTTTCTCCGTTGTTTGTTGTTTTTAGAATTCTCAAGTTTTTGGCAGAGCTTTGAAGGTTCAACGGCGTTCTTGCGGTGGTTCTAGGATTTCACGGCGGTTCTTTTGAAGATTCCGGCCACCTCTTTGAGTATTTCCTACTTTTTACGCGGTTTTCCAATCTTTCTCAAAGAAATCGTAAGAAATCCTTTCAGTTAACTCGTTTACTCATCCATCCCTGCCTTGTTTTTCCATACATATCAATTTGTCATTCTTTTTGCTATGGAGATGCAACATTGTCTTGTTTCCGATTAAAAACGGGGATTTTTCCTGGGGAGAGATTATAGCTTTCCTGGGAAAATTGGGGTTTCACCCGCTCCCCTGCTATCCTCTGTAATTTTATTTGCGATCTCTTGCAAAAACGGAGGAGGCGGTATTGAAGTGGGTGCGATCACCTTCCTGGGCTAATTTATTATTATACCAGGTCTGAAAGCTCCACCTTTTTCCTCCCTTGTTTTTGCAGGATGTCGGGGAATGATTATTC
>JAOBSW010000336.1:0-98528 GCA_026214975.1 Gentiana macrophylla | reverse complement strand
ATCCAAAGATGCTATGGTCTCGCCACGCCTTGCACCGCGGGGAAGCCGAGGAGGATCTCTCAGAATCATGGGTCTGGATCCAGCTGGACTTTGAACTCCGCGAGGAACCCCCTCGCTGATCTACATCCGTGTGCTCTTCGATCGCATGTTCTTGCTGCTCGCCGGTTTCTTCCTTGCGGGCGGCACCATTGCAATCTCTTTACCAACTCACCGGTAGGGCGCCTCCTTCTAGCCGCCAAACGACGATGCTAAATAATGCACCACCAAAGGGAATGAGGCCACGTGTAATCTAAGGATGAGTCAGAAGAGATCGAGATGGCTAAATATGAACAAAAGATGGTGTTTTTGTTGTATAACGGCCGAGTCCAAGAATGTATCTTGGATTGCCTACGTATCTCGTGTGAAAGTCCGCGAATCAAGCCTCACGTAGCTCCCGGAATGATGTATTTATAGGCACATGTCCTTCTTATGCCCTGTAATCCGCGGCACCGGAGTTATTGTCATAAATACCTTAAAAGCGCCTTGCCTCCTTTCCCAAGTAATCAGGATGGATGGGGCCCGCGAGCACCGCGCTAACGATCTCGAGATCGACTCAAGACGGCCGACGCGGGCGCCGAGTTCGCACACTTTGGTGAATCCCACTCGAGCCGTGGTCTTCACCGGTACGCCTAGTATCGACCGATGCCGATAGCCGCCCGCACTTATTCAAATACCGATGTACCAATCGATAATTCCACGCGTGGCCAGATTCTATCATCAAACTCCTATAAAAAAGCGGGGAATGGCCTATATAACCCATTTTCGAAAGGTATGGCCGAAATAACCTTGCATATTTTGACCACGATTTTTCCCATTTTTTCACAAACGTGCACGATCTTGGGGCGACAGAATCCCTATCGGTTCCCTTCCCAATTAGGGTTTAGTTTGATCCAAAACACCTAAAACGCGAAAATAAAATGTGAGAAATTACCTAAAACAAAGTGCTTTTGGGTGCGTATAGTAATACTTTAGACGCTGCAGGGTTAAAACCAAAATTTTGGTCAACTAGGTCTTTTAACCAGTCACCCCATAAAAAAAAAAAAATATTCCGAATTTCCCTCGACGAAATAAAAATAAAAATAAAAGGCTCATGTACTTTTTTTCCTGTTCTTTTTTAGGAGGCAATCACTGTTCCGGAGGTAGCAGCGGATCCTCCGGAGGGGTTTGAAAATGCAGAGGGTTTTGTGTATGAAGCTGCTTACCAAAGCTATCAACAGCTGCAAAATCGACCCAATTCCAGTGAAAATCTCTCCACGTCCCTCAAAAACTGCAAATACGTTGCCCCCGATTCGTCATTTATTCTCCGAGTACTCTACCTCCTCGTATAATCCATCAAATAGAGCATTTTCTGATAAAATCTCTTATGGGTTTTTCTCTTACCCATTTCTTGCAAATCATTTTTTGCGAAAAGTCACTCTCAAGGATCTGAGCAAAAGCATCTTCAATAATGGAACTGTCGGGTTTTCTAGATTCCAGGTTTCAAAGGGAATTTCTCACTCGGTCGATGTTACTCGCCGCTCCGGGTGAGTCAAAATGTGGCCCATTCATTTGTTTGTGTGTGTGTTTTAAGTGGTTTCTTCGGTCCATTCAGTTTGTTTCCTTAAACAGATGTTGTTGTTGTTGTTTGTGTTCCCTATTTACCCATAATCTCCAATTTAGACTTACTACACTTCAATGTTTAAGCTTGTGTTGGTTAATGGTTAACGCCATTCTGGCCATAGTTCAATTGGCAATACAAGCATTCATATAAGAAATCTGGAATTTGATTATGGCTGAGTTGGATTTTTGAGACAATTTTATTTGGCAGAATTTTCTTTTTCAGAGAACCCTTTTCTATATGTATGCATATGCTCTGGTGCTTGTACTCAAATAAACAAATTACCTCTTTTAGTCTCAGGATTGTCTGCAATGTTGTAGCTTTAACATTTGTCATTGTTTATGAGAGTCTACATTCGCGGGTGGCGTATAACGATGTGGGGCGGGGGCGGCCAAACTGCTAAAAATAATTTAATATACATCTATATATATGAAATCAATCTGCTAAGTTTTATATATTGATTCACTATTTCAGACATTGACCCACAATGAGATATAGTAATACACAAGCTTTAAGTTTAAAAGACAAACTTTTGACCCGTATCCCGAATTTTTTGGAGCTGCCCTTGTTTACATTGGGAAAGTTATTGTTTAGTGTTTACTAGTTTCAGTTCTCGTCTACTTCATTTCTCGTATGGAAATGTTACTTTGAGTGAGTACCTTGATTAAACGGTTTGGTTAGGAGCACAATGTTTGTCCCTAAGACCATGGATTTCATTTTGGATCAGCCAACTCATCGCCTGCCTTTACATATGATTTTGGAATTTGAAGTGGGTTTCCATCTTTTGAGATTCTTCAGTTTTAACAACCTTGTGTTGAAATCCTTGCTTCCACTTCCATTGCAATAGTTTGAGTACATTTCCCCTCTATCCATAGGGCATATTGGTTTCAGAGACTTACAGTTGACGGTGTGATATGGGGCTTGATCATTGCGAATGTAGCTGTTTATTTGTTATGGCGTCTTGCAAGTAAGGAGTTCATGGTGAAGAATTTCATGGTAAGCATTCTCCCTCATTGTTGATGTGTGTAATCAATGCATTGCTATGTTTTCTTGATACTTTGTTTCTCATTTGGACAGATATCAGTGGACAACATTCGAAGTGGAAAGCTTCACACATTAATAACATCTGCTTTCAGTCATGTGGATTTTCTCCATATTACGTATAACATGCTTGGGCTTTATTTCTTTGGCAATCATGTAAGTTGTCACCTAACAAACAAGTCTTATGTCTTTGGCAATCATGTAAGTTGTACTAAAACCATATTTTCTGCTTTGAGTGGGAAACTGATTGGTAAATGATAACGAAGTGGAAATTTACGGTATATAGATATATTTTAGCATTCAGAAATGCAATTACAACCTAGGAATTTGACCACCTTATTAAGTGTGATTCATAACTGCTTTGAAGGGGAGATAAAAATCCATTCTTTAATCTCTTGGTAATCCACGAAATGTGTGATTGCATTTTTCTTGATGCTGATGATTGAGCTTTTTCTTGTGAATCTCCTGCAATGCTCACAGATAGGAAGTGTTTTGGGAGCCAAGTATTTGCTGAGACTGTACTTTACGGGCGCCTTGCTGGCTCGGTTTTCTTCTTGGTGTACCATGCTTTCTTTGCTCCATCTCTCGAGGTGATCATATATTACACGTATCGATTCATTCTTTTAATCCATTTTCGATTTGTCTGTTACATACTTAACCCTAAAGCCTCACCCTTAATGTTTATTGTGCACAGAGAAGCCGAACAGGCTGGATTGAATCCTCCAAAGTTCGTGGATTGGTAAGTAACGTCCCTTGAATTAAATTGTAAGACCGGTTGAATCACATATAGTTTATCCAGCCGTTGAATTTGTTTGGAAATAGGGTGCAAGCGGAGCGTGAATGCAATAATGCTGCTTGACATTTTCCTCTTTCCAAAACAAATCATTTACGTGGAGTTTATTATACCTGTTCCTGCTATGTTTCTGGTGAGTTTATTCCTTTCTTTGTAAATCAAAGCAGTATCTTTTAAGCTACTTGACTTGTAAAGGAGTTTGCCTTGTTTTGATGTTTTTCTTTTTCGAGTTTGAGGTCGAGTTGAGCTACTCGTATAACTAACCAATCTGATCTCGAGCTTCATAACATAGTAATCGAGTAGCTTGCATGTTAATTATTTATTAGTAAAATAATATTTTTGTTTGAGTAGAGCGCGATATTGCCATATTCTACAAAAATTAAGTGAATTATTATAAAAAAAAAATAATCGAGCTTACTAGCTGAGTCGAGTTATATCGAGTTATTTGGTTCGATCAAGCTTGAGCCGGAGTTATTTTAGTCGAGTCGAGCTCAAGCCCTAGAGATTATCGACTCGATTACATCCCCTACTTGAAATTGATATTATTCTTTTTTTTAATGATTGCAACAGGGCATTTTCATCATTGGAAATGATCTTTGGAGAGTGATGAAGGTATATTCATCATCTATACTCTTTTTTTTTTTTTTTTTTTTTTTTTTGAAAACATCATCTATATTCTTGTTTATTTCGATTTGCCCAGGATGAATTTATGATCGTCTCTTAATAAATTCGTCGTTTTGTATACCCAAACACCGTATTCTTTCTTCATTTCACCGATTCTTTATTCAGTGTGATTGCATCCGAATGTTCATTTGCAAACATAGAGGATTTTTTATTTTAAAAAAAAAGGAAATAAGAATATAGAGATTTATTGTAAGGCCCTCATACCCCGAGCATGGTAAAGAGTCATAAATGGTCTGGCCATTCAATCGCTACTGAACCGTTGTCCTCGCTTGGTCTAAAAGGGCTAAACCCGAGTTGACAAGACATTTATGCCTTACATTTATATGGAGGTGAGCATTCTACTACTTTACTGACGTGGGACTGTACATTTATATTTTGCCAATCTTAGTAGATTCAAGAACGAGTATTCGTGGTTTTTGTTTATGGTATGTGCAGGGAGATGTTCATATTTCTGGAGCAGCTCACTTGGGTGGTGCAGCTGTTGCTGCCCTAGCATGGTACAAAGTTAGAAGAGGGCGTTTCCGGTTTTAGGATCCGCATACTTGGGTGGTGTGCAGTTGTTTCTTGCTGCCCGAGCATGGTACACTCTAAGTTAGAAGAGGTCGTTTTCCGGTATTTAGATTTCGTTTAAAAGTAGCTTTTCAAAAAAGACGGTATTGCCCCTACCCCCTACCCTCAAAACCCACCTGTTCGTAACGTCTCATTTCATTGTTATTATGCTATAGGGTAAATCTATGATGTTGAAGAAAAAAAAATGGTGGTACTTATTTTTAATTTTTATGATGCTAGGGTAAATCTACGTACGGTATTGAGAACCAAATCTTTTGCGGTTCCCTATTTTCATTTGGTTGAACCAAGTTAATTATGTCGGTTCAAAACTTTACCAGACGATACGGGGAATATTTGCGTGGTGTCTCCACACGTATTGAGACAACATGTGGTTCAATATGAACCGCTGTACTTAAACTGTGTAGTTCTGATCGTTTTATCCATTACTTCACCTCAAAATACACTCTTCACATAAGTATTTCCCGATACGGTAATAATTGCTATTTTAAGCCGCGAGACCTCAACATAATGGTAACGTAGGCATCTTCATATCGTGGAAATTGATATGCATTTATGTTAAAACATGCAAGAACTCGTACTACAATGTCATTAATCATATCATTCTATTTTTATTGGTTTTCGTCGTATGATCAATAGTTAAGTTGTATACTAAAAAACATTTAATTAGCTCCTAATTATCTTAGGAAAGAATTCAGAAACTACTACTACTCAATTTGTCACCTTATTTAATTTTTTTTTTCTTTCTATCTCTCTCTACTTTTCTTTTTTTAATTTATGGTCGAAACTGAATATTTTATTTATATTCAACAAAATTGTACAAAAAATGTTCACAAAACTGTACAAAGCAGAAGGCTAATTTATTGTAGAAATACACTACAAATCAACTTCGTACGCTGTTTCAAGCTTCTCGCTTTATTTTATACTTTTCCGAAATGAAGATCATCTTCGGGGTATGTGTCCGGTCTCCTTGGTGGAACTCAAGATTGCACCATTACCATAGTGTTGGATCGAGAACGCGCAATAAATACTCTAGAGGGGTGGTGAATAGAGTATTATGACATTTTAAATTTTTTATAACCACTTTCAAGGATACTTATGCAATTAAAAACAATTCAGTGGTTTATCAGAGAAAATCGGAGTATACACTTAAATTAGTTCAGTTAACGAACCTAGGCGGAAGATCTAGTTTCGATTAACTATATGAACCTGTTAACTTCAGTTGAATGGTTTCCAGATCAAGTTCAGTTTGTTAAGATAAAAGACTGTGATTACAAAACTGAAACTGATATCAAATAATGAAACAGTTTTCCCTTCAAAAAAATAAAATAAAATAATGAAACAGTTTGAACACAATTGCAGTTACAACACCTAACCAAAATCAGCACAGAAGAGATGCAGATTCGGATTTTAAGGTGTTAACTTATAACATGCAGCTTCTAAGTGTTCAACAAAAATCACAGAATTGCAGAGATTGAGTTTTTATCTTGTTTAAGCCTAAGACATGCAATTCTAAGGTGTGTATCAAGATATAAACTATCTAAAGCACATATGTGTGATCTACTAGAGATCACACCCACACACAAAGATTTCACTAGATGTCATTTGAGTCTTATTACAAAACAAAAACAAAAGGAGATAAAATTACAACACTTTTACTGTTAAAGTGTCACTAACCGGATAACCAAATTAGTGTTAGTCTTAAGCGAACCACATACTCCGACTAACACTAAGATGTCCGAAATCCTTAGTAACAACATTCAACAGATTTGTACAACACACTCACCAAAGGAGTAAAACACTCACCAAATGAGTACTTGCCAAGAATCATTGCCCGGATTCTTGAACCCGAATTCAGCTCGGTGAATTCGTAACCCAAACAGAACGAATCGAATCACTGAACCACAAATGCAACTGCTGAGAATGCTCACTTTGTTATTGCTCCTCAATAACAAGTGGAGAACACTCTCAACACTACAACACAACTCACTTTCTTTTAAAGGTACACACTCACACCTCACTTTTCCAACACTCAAGAAATTAAAACTGATTTCAGTATACAAGTATTGAGAAAATAAGGTTGAGACTTAGTGAATATGTTGATTGGAGAGGCTGTTCTACACTTTCATTTGATATGGCTGGGTATATTTATATTGTAGTCCAGCTACAGCTTTGCAGCAATATCCAATGGTTCTTTTGCATTTGCAGGTACAACTTTTTGTCTTTTGTGCAATCCAGCTCTAACGTCTATAATATGATGTACCAAGAGAAAGTCTACACACTTAAACAAACACATTAAATCACAGCAGAGAAAAGAAATAATATTTGTAAGATCGAATAGTCATAAAAGACTTTTAGAAAACAAAAGACACATTTAATAAAGCGCATATCACATGAGAGAGAAAAATGACACAACTTTTTAAACATCATTTTCAAGACAACTTTTACATGTACCAAGGAGAAGGGTTTAAAATAGATCTGAAAAATATTTTTATATTTATTATACACATATATATAAGTGATAAATATATCATTGATATGTGTACCCAAAATGCATATTAAAAATAAAATTGACCACCCACGTGATGTAGTCAACATATATATATATATATATTGACTTAACAGCCATAGACAAGAAAATGGACAAAACTCAACAAGCAATATATTTTATATAAATATGTGTATAGACACAAAGCAGATATATAGATTAATTAGTATATTTTCGGATTGAGAATTCAACACAAACATGGACAAACTTGCTACAAAGATACAGCAAGTTTACACAGAATACATATTAACTGATATATATATATATATATATATATATATATATATATATATATATATATATATATATATATACAGCAACACATTAGGACCAACAGTAATCAAGAGAAAAGCAGGTAGAACATGTATCATCATATCATCAAACCACATATTCATTTAAACATGCATGTCAAATTTTCGGATAAACTTAAAAGTAACAAATTATAGCATAGAGATTAGGCACATTGGACATTGTAAAGAGAGAAAGATCATGCCTTTGACTCGTTTTCGATTTATCAAAAATCACTGAAAGATTAGACTTTTAAACTCAGATTTTTGGTTAAGCAATTTTGACAGATTAACAACAAAACAAAATCGATTTGCAAGACCAAAGGCATATCAAGAGCATGTACAAATCGATTAGTCAATATATTCAGATCTAACTGAGAATGCCATACTCGATTAATGTTACAAGCTTTAATTAGATTAGAAACTCGATTTAAGTAAAACTAGGTGATTAAAGCACGAAAAACACAGGTCTTCTCATGCAATTCGATTAAGCATTTTAATCACTAAAAGATGAAATCTTTAACACTCAGAAAGTCAAATAGGGCCTGAGATCTAAGATTGAGAAAGAGACAAAAGAAAAATCAATTCAAAAATAACAAGCAAAGAAGAACTTTCCTAAACGAGATTCACGGGTCGATTTTGGTGGATGATAAGTCATCATCGGCCTCGATAAAGTCGAGCTTTATTTTGGCCGGTTCTCCACCTTCACGGACACACTGAGCACAAGCTTGGCATCAACAGGTGTTGTAGAGAATCCAAGATCCAAATCTGAGCTACTACAAGAAAAACGGCTTTTAGCAGCATGCGTTTGGCAGCGTGCTTTAAAATCACGCCACGAATAATAGGATTTACAGCGTGCTCATTATTGTATGCTGTTGATAATGTATATTGACAACAAATGGCAAATACAAGACGGAAAACATGCTGTCTGATCGGTTTTCACAGCTTTGCTTTTGTGGGCTATTAAAAAAAATATTATTAGCAGCAGGATTGTAACGCTGCCAAAGTTTAACACATTTTACAATTTAATATTTCATCACCCGCAATTTCCAAGCTTTCCCGAGGAGTAAAAAAATGCACGCTAAATCTAAAGTAATCCCTCTATTTTCTCCGGGAAATCCCCTCCACAAAACAAATTTTTTTTTGCCCTTCTCTCTCTTAAAATATCGATTGAACCTGCCATAGCTGCCTTCGGCCATCTTTACTTCTCTCCAATGGAATTTGCTCACTATAAAGGTTAATTGGTCGATTCATCTCCCTGTGCAAGAATTTCCAGGTAAATTGATCGATTTTGTTTTTTTAGTTAAGAAATCTCTGCAAATTTCGATACCAAATCATTTTTCTAAGCATGAGCTTATAAATTTGGTTGAGGTTTGATTAATTGAGAAGAAAGAAATGATAATGTATGCTAGATGAAAAGCAATATAATATGCGGTGAAATGGTTTGGTTTAAAAAAAAAAAAAAAAAAACAGCTCAGATGCACTTCTCCGGCGGTTTATGTCGGAAATCAGTAAATTTTTTTGGACAATTGGCTAGTCACCGATTAGACCTAACTTCGGAATATTAGTGTACTTTGTGCAAATACATGGAATATGTGTGTACATGCTTACTTGTTTTGGTAATTTTAATTTGTAAGTCGTGTAGTAAATTGATTTGTTATGTGTTGTGACTGTATTCTTAAGATTGCTTAGTCTGAGTTGGTATTTTGATTAATATCCTAAAATATTTTGAGATTTAAGGTCTCAATCTTTTGGGTTGAATTGTGCTTGCCTAAGACTTTTCTTGCACTGAACTTAAATATTTGCTTAGTATAACTTGTGGCTCGTATTTTTCAAGGGATTAGATAAATGCCAACTTTGCATCGTGGTTAAATTATGGTTCTATTTGCTATTTGAATTTGACCTCACTAGTTGATATTTTGATCACACCTATTGTCTTGTCATTTGGATTTAGAGCCTACTTGCAGCATATATTGAACTTTATTTCATCCATCTTCATGAAGTATGTGGTTTTTTGTGTAGAAACAAAAAGAATATAAAGTGCTTCTAATGTGTGTGCACTGCAATCTTGCATCTTTTTTGCATTTTTTTCTTGCAGAAAATGAAACTGGGATTCCCTTTCTTCACGCGGACCTTATTCACAATGTTGACAGAGCCTGATACACGTATCCGTGCATTAGCGGTAGCCCACCGGTTTGTGGTAAGTCTGTTATTAGCTTTCTTCTCGACTTTATGAAACAGAATTACTCTGGATAGCAAATATGAGGTTCATTTTAACTTTGTAATTGCATGAACGTTAGATTGTTGAAATATTATGGGCCTTAGGATATAGCTTAGTGGTTAAAGAGCGAGGTGTTAGTGGCATGCCTCACCTTGATTCTGAGTGTGAGGGTTCGATTCCGTAGAGGGACGACTCCTTTTAAGTTTTAAGAACAAAGGTGTATAGACAGTCCTTGCACACTAAGACACTAAGGCACATTCTTCGATTTACATCCTCGACGAAGTCCTAGGGCCGGGACATTGGAGCCTTTTGGGTTGGGGCCCAACCTCTTTTAATAAAAGCCTTTTCATGACACAGCCCTACCCCTCAAAACCTACACAATGTGAGGAAATCCATCCATGTAAAAAAAGGGTACGATACCCTATGCCCTGGGAAAAATGAAAGAATAGAAAAAACAGTATCTAACACATACAAAATGATGAATGTTTCATATGAGATTCCAAATGCAGATTCATATGAGATTCCTAGACACTCAAATACTTACTATTGGGTTGAGTTGTTTTCAGCTATCACCTTTTGTGCTGCTCTGTTAATTGGATTGTGCAGAATTTTATGGCTACGATTCAACATATGTCTTGTAGAGCGTCGATTAAGACAGTTACAGACCGAAAATGCTAGGCTACGAGCTCTTTTAAGAAATCTGCTAATCGCTAATGATGTCCAAACAGTTGATTAAAAGTTAGTTTTTTTTCTTCTTGTTGCTAAACTTCTATGTTGTAGTATATGATAATCAGTTGTTTTTGCTTAGTTTTAAATGTATTTGTCTATACTTCAACTGAAGGAGTGCAAGAAGCACACCTTGCATAAGGTTACACAGTACAAGAAGGGGAAAGATAGTCTTGCTGCTCAAGGTAAGCACCGTTATGACCGTAAGCAGTCTGGATATGGTGGACAGACCTTCGAAAGTTGGAGTACAAGTTCAATCGAATGCCTCTCACAAGCAACTTCAGGTGATATTCGTACCATGAAACAAGAATTTGATGAAGTGAAGTCCCCGTTACTACAAGTATTAAGGCAACCAATTCTAAAAGAACAGGTTAGTATATATATAGCCACTGCAATTATGAGTGAGCAAAGTCTTTTGTTTGTATGTCTTGTATTAGAATATGGATTAAGTTGTTTAGGCTTTGACTTTGAGCATTAGAACTCGATTAGTTTGATATTAGCTAACCGATTTCGCTTTTGGTTAGCCTATATCATGACTTAGATTATATTAGTTGCCTTAGCCCATATTATGTTTTGGTTAGCCTAATTTGTTTGACTTAGCCTACATTAGTTGCCTTCGCTTACGCTTTTGGTACATATTCTCATCGAGGATCAAAGAAAACTTGTCTTAGTTTCTCTGCTTTTTTATTTTCTTAGACTAATGCCATCGTAATAATGAACATGAAATGCTTAAGCACACATATTAATGAACTAGTTTCAACAATTGGTACAACATCAAAAGTTATTCAACTCTTGCCGGACCATATAATCAATGCTCGTGACAAACCTCAAAATGTGTGTAAAATGAAGGAATATCCTTAATAGTGGAATCAAAAAAGTTAGTGTGATTATCTAAATGAGCTATGAAACTCCCGTTAGAATTTATTGTCACAAAAATTCTCACCCTTGGCCTAAACAAACAACAAACCTTCAAAGCAAAAAATCAAGAATTTCTTTCGTATACCTTGAAAAAACACAATGTCATAACCGTTTAGATGTTTGCATCGTTTTCTATATCATGTAATAAAGAAAAATATGATAAAGCCGATTGTATTATTTCCACATTTAACCATGTTTAGATGTTTCCGTCCTTGGCTATGATAACCATGATTTGTTTGCATAATTAGGTTCCTACCGATGATGTTAGTGATCTTTGGGAATGAAGTTGTTCATGGTGGTTCCAAGGCAAATACACACCGCAGTAATCTAACTGCTTTTGGTGAATTTATATATCCTCACAATTTGAGTTTTAAGACATTGTGAGTAAGAATCTCATTTCCATTGGGTTATTTGCATTTTGCTTATGACATTATAATACGTTCTTATCCGGTAACGCGTTGAAGGGATCAGGCAGAGTTGTGAGTTGGTTAGATATCAGCTAAAAAGTTATCTTTAAATATACTTTGAAGATATGTTTAATTTGATCATTCACAAAATATTTTCATTTTAGTATTGATATTTGATCCATTTCATCTTGTTCTTATGTATGATCAGTCATTCATGATAACTAGTGTTTTTTTTAATCTTTTTGACGACCATTCACGTATTATTTTCATTTAGACTGTTCTTAGCATCTTGAATGACATCCAAATTTGAGTGGTTCTTGTTTTTTGAGGAGACTACTTTTGATGAATTTGATATATACAGGAAAATTGTGGTGGTGTGCCCAACAAAAGAAGTCTCGAAAATACAAGGTGCGATTTCATCATTGGTCGCTTGGTGGTAAAGTTGTTGCGAAGGATCGGATTGCATCGACGAATCCTCGGCCAAGGTGCATCACGCTTCTACTTGGTCCATTATTGTGGAAAGTTTGGGTCGATAAGGTTATCGAGAGAGACATTATGCTAATTCAACCAAATGAAGAGATGTATACGCTGAGCATGCTTTGGGAAATGTACGACCGCATGGTTATCACGGTTGATCACCCTTCATGATTGATATGTAGGTAGTTGAATTTATGTTGTTTGACAAGCATTATAACTTCTTTAAATATGTTAATTGTGTTGAGCGAAATTTCTTTTCGCTTGATGTTTTAGTTTTGGATAATCAGTACTCATATTTCGGTACTACGTTAATGTTACACTACCTTTTGGTGCTAGTTTGTTAGATGTAAATCCTTGTGTAATTTTTTTGGCATGTTTTTAAAGTCGAGTGTGGTTCCTCGCAATAATCGTGGTTCGGTGACAAATCTTATTGTGTTTGTGATAAAAGTATGTGCGCTGCGTGCACATTCTACCGCGATAAACGTAATATAAGCGTGTATAAACGCTACGGTAAAATGTATTGCAACGCGTGCATTACATGCCGTGGTAAAACATACCGCAGCCAGCGTGTGGCTAATCTTTCGCCATACGCTCTGCAGCGCTTCACAATACGCTTTGATAAAAATATCGCAACGTTAAGGAAAAGTCGCAAATGTTTTTCTATTTTAGCAAATATCTAACTTTTCAAATGGCTTTGTGCGCCAGAGAACATGTTTGAAGCGTATTCGGCGTCTTTCGCTAAGACCGTTTTCTTGTAGCGTAAACGCTTGAACCAAAAGGTTATCAAGAGAGCTATTTTGGGTAGAAGATAGAGTATTGAAACCATAAGGTTTCTTTAGCAGTTAGAAAAGTCATGGAAGAGGAAATAGATCAGGTAGACAATTGAAAGTCATGTGAGAGACTCAAGCTTTTTCAGAGAAAGGAAATGAAGGAGTTGTTTGTTAAAGAAAGCAAAAAGGCTCTGTTGAATTAATAGAAAGAGAAAGGAGTTTGGTGTTATACGAAAAGGGATATGGAACAGTGGAGGATTTATGAGGAGGGTAAAGAGAAAGAGAAAGTTTATGTTAAATAATGGGGTAGGGTTTGTCTTTTGGAGTAGAACGGGGCTAACGCCCCAAAAATAAAAACTAAAGTCTGTGCAAAAGAACACCTCTAATATCATCCGATAAAACAGAGCAAATACAATTAGAGGATCATTCAAAACGATGAGATTTTCTTCAATGGATTGCCCTAAGCCGCCAAGACGATCGTGAACACGATTTCCTTCTCAAGGTATATTTGGATAATACATCTCCACCCTTTTTCGTAAAACTTCTACGATCTTCAATGAGAAAGCCTTCTCTCGCCTCCCATTCTTCCTCTTGTAAAATGCACTTGATCACGACAAAGTGAGTCTCGATTCAATGATGACACTCCTATGTCCCTTTCCTAAGCCAACTTGAGACCTTCTCGGATAGCTTTAAGCTCTGCACAAAAATTTGGGAAGAATTAGAATTTCCATAAAACCGTATAACCACTTACCTTCATGATCCTCGCAACACCACCCAAAGTCGAGTGACCGGAGGATATACAACGACTAGCATCCGTATTAAGCTTGATCCAACCTTCGGAAGGGGCCTCGCCACCCAACCCATTTAATGGTCTTGTTGGAAGGACTCATGATGGCTTCTCGAATTAATAAGATATTCATTAGCCAATAAGACAATTTGATTACAGACAAAGACAGGATTGGTAGGAGTTTTGTTAAATATGAAATTATTTCTGTCTTTCCATATACCCCAAAGGGCCATGGAGAAAAGAGCATTAGATGGTCCCTTGTAGAAGGAATCAGAAACAAATCCTTGATCATTCAAATTCGATTTAATCCAATTTTCCGAAGCAAAGTCTTGTTGAAGAAAGAATCTCCTAAGAGGGTTACATTTCCAAATCCTTTTAGCAAAGTGACAATCAACAAGGCAGTGAGAAATGCTTTCAGCATTAAGATTACATCTTTCACAAGTATTTGAAGAAGTTAATTTTCTGGAAAATCTCGCCTCATTGGTAAGAATCTTCCTATGAATGACCAACCAAAGAAACAATTTAACTTTCTCCGGAATCAAACATTTCCAAACAGATTTCCAATCAAAGACAATGGAATCAACATTCTTCCCATTTCTGAACCGAACCCCGCTTTAGTAGAGTATTTTCCATTACTTGTCGATGCCAAAAACGCCGATCCTTAACCATAGGGTCTAAACTGAGGGGAAGACCTTGAATGGAATCAATAACAAGTCTTGGCATCAAAGTGTGAAGCCTCTCAAAACACCAGGTCCTATCCACGGTAATAATACTTTCAACGGAAAGATTTTGACCCCTAATATCAACTTCATTGTCAATAAGATCTCTAAGAGGAGAACCATTAAGCCACACATCGTCCCACAAAGAAACATCCCTACCATCTCCAATTTTCCAAACAAATCCATCACTAACACTTTGAAAGCTTCTTAAAATACCCTTCCAGATGAAGGAATCATTCATTTTGGTATTAACTTCAAAGATGTCTCCATTCTTAACATATTTACTAATCGAACAACCTCGACCCACAAACTTTTTCTTTCCTCATAATGCTATTCCCACACTTAGCTAGAGAGCAATATTATTCTCCCTAGCACTTCTTATTCCAAGCCCACCGTCATATTTGTCCTTTAGCACCGAATCCCAGTTGATCAAATGAATTTTCCTTTGTTCTTCCGAAGATCCCCAGAGAAAATCCCTATTGATACGATCCAATTTATCACAAGTCTTCCTGGGAGCCAAACCGATTGCATAAGGTTGAAGGATCACACAATTGATGATTTAATCAAAGTTAATCTTCCCGCCATAGTAGTCGACATCCGACTTCCACCCTTGAAGTTTGTTCTCGCACTTGCCTAACAACAAAATCCACATTCCCGCTAGAAAACCACTGTGAATAAGGGGAACACTCAAATACTTGCCAAGGTCATTAGTTTTGGACATGTTACAAATCTCAACAATGTGTTTGATAACCCCACCATCCGTGTTGGGGCTAAAGAAAACCTTGGATTTTTCCCTGTTGATGGACTGACCCGAGATAGAACAATAAAGATTAAGAACTCTCATGAGATTGGAGACCTCCTGTTCATTAGCTCTAGTGAAAATAATGAGGTCATCTGCAAAAAAAGAGATGAGAGATAGCAGGCCCATCCTTATTGAGGCTCACAGGTTTCCACTTTTTATTCTTCACACCAAGTTCCAAAGCAATAGATAAAAATTCAATATAAAGCGCAAATAAGTAAGGAGAGATGGGATCTCCCTGACGAATGCCCCTACTAGCAACAAATTTATCCGTAGCTTCCCCATTCCATAAGACCGAAAAATTTGCCGACGAGACACAACTCATGATAAGTTTAATAATACTCGCAGGAAAATTAAACAAAACCAACATATGCTCCAAGAGATGCCAGTTAACTTTGTCATACGCCTTCTCAAGGTCAATTTTAAAGATAACGTAGCCCTTCTTGGCTTTAGAATTCCTAAATTTGTGAATAATTTCTGAGTAATCAAAATATTATCTCTATAGTGTCTCTCGGGGAATGAAGCCACTCACGAAGGGACTAATAAGATCGGTGATAACCGATTTAATTCTCAAAGCCGGACATTTAGTGAGAATTTTGTAAAAACGTTGCACGAGAAATGGGCCTAAATTGGGAAACTCTTTCAGATTTTCCACTTTAGAATCAAAGCTATAAAGGTATCATTCATGGATTCCTTAAGAGTACCCGAAAGAAAACATTCTCCAATATCTTTGGTAATTTTATCTTTCAAAACATGCCACACTTTTTGAAAAAGAGAGCTTGATAACCATCAGACTGTGACTTTTTTGGCTTGAAATTAAAACCGCTTTAAAAATCTCTAAGTCGAAAAGAGGGAGGAAAGAAATGCCTTTGATTATCATTAAGTTTAGGGGTTGGAAGCACATGAAAACTCTCAACTTGACCCTCAAAAGAGAAAAGTTTTATAAAAAATGAGCTAACTATCTTTTGTAAATCATGCTTATCATGGATCCAACAATCATTATCATCCTTGAGAGCAAGGATTTTATTTCTAGCTCTCCGTTTGACCGCCGAAATATGAAAAAATTTAGTATTTCGATCTCCAGATTGTATCCAATCAAGCCTAGACTTCTGGAACCACAGAAGCTCTTCTTGCTCCAGAATATTATTATATTCAACACAAAGCTTATTCTGGAGATCAATAAGAAAAGCATTATAACGGTGGCTAAGGGAAAATTCAATGCCTCTTAGTCTATTCATTATTCTACGTTTCTTTTTAAAAATATTGCCAAAAACATTGGAATTCCAGTCACTAAGACAACTACGCAAATTAAAAAGAGATTTGGGAGTATCAGCATCAGAATCTTTATCCCAAACCTCTTTAACAAAGTTGTTGAAAAAGAGGGTGATTAAACCAGGCAAACTCAAAACGAAAAGGCGTAACTTACAATTATTTTTAAAAGGCCAGAAATCAATGAGAAGAGGGTTATGGTCGGAAACTACCTTACGGAGGTGCACCACCTTAGCTTCCTCAAACTTGGCTCTCCAATCAGGGTTAGCCAAACATCTATCCAACCTCTGCTGAATTAGACGGTGACCTTCCCGCTTGTTGCTCCAAGTAAAGGGAGGGCCCACAAAACCAAGATCCATTAGACCACATCTGCTAACATTATAATTGAAGGACTCCATACGCCTTAAAGAAGGTAGTTTCCCACCTTTCTTCTCTTTCGGGTCCGCGATATCATTGAAATCTCCAGTTACGAGCCAAGGGAGATCCATCCATTCACTAAGTTTAAACAGTTGATTCCAAAACTCAGATTTTTTTCATAGGGTCGGGATGAGCATAAATCGCAGAGAGGATCCACGGTTTGACATCCTTAATTTTGACCATAGCATGAATTGCATCCGGATTGCCATCTAATATCTCCATATCAACTTGATTAGAGTCCCACAAAATCCAAATGCCTCCCGAGGATCCTTCAGGAGCTGCTCTAAAGCTAATCCCAAACCAATTGACCTGATGATTTTCCAAGCTCTAGTATCTGAAACTCTGGTTTCAATAATGATAAAAACTTGTGGTCTATGATTGCTCACAAGCTCTTTAGCATGCCTTCTAAATTTCTTAGAACCTGCACCTCTGCAATTCCAGGTGATGATGTGAAAAATGTCACTTTGTGTATCCATAGAGGAAATAGAAGTATCTGAAGAAGAAGCCAAAAAAGGCTGGCAGCCAAAACCTGGGGACGAGTTTACAAATCCGCCCATAAAAGGAAGCTAGCAGTCCAGAACAACGGTCTGGTCCACCATACCTCCTTCCATACCAGACTGAAGCCTATGAATTGCCTCAGATTCGGTAGTTCGTGCAGCACCAACGCTTCCTTCTCCTAGTGGATGTAAAAGCGAGCTCTCAAATTGATTCGTTGCCAAAATATCGAACTTGTTGCTAGATCTCCAGTCAATTGGATCTGGGGGTTTGTTTTCCAAAAGGACAGCTCGTCCATTGGGGTTACCTGAAGCAGAACCAGCATGGGAAGGGAAAGAGGAGGTGTGATGAGTCAAAGACCCCTTCTTCGAATTATCAGATAAAAGCTCCGAATTGGGCTTGAGACCACATACTTTCGAAGTGGGCTTAGAATATAAATCCTTATTTAAAGAGTATCTAGTAGAAAGCTGATGGGCATAAGCTTTATCCTTTGGGCCAGGCCCAGAATTCTTTTTTCCATTAATCTCTTCTCTAGCCGTTGCTACTTTTTCCGTGGAGGAATTTCTTGCTCCATTTACCCCCTGCTCCACAACGGACTCTGAGAGCTTTTCCTTTGACTTATTAACCAAATCAGCTTGACCAATCTCATATTGACTTCTAAAAGTACCCGGGCCCACCTCAACTTCATCTTCCTCGTTCCTCATTTCCATGGGGTCGTCAAGAGGCACGGGACCTTTGTTAATGAACTTATCGGATGAATTTTTTGATCTGTTGGTATAATTCGGACCTCTTCTAGCATTCACCTTCTTTTTAGCATAAGAAACTTGCATCCACGGACCATACGCCAGATCAGATTTATCTTCGACCAAGGATTTCTGAATTTCCATCTCTTGAACAAATCTGTTGTTCTTCTCTTTACTGGGTCTATCCTTATTGAAAGACTGAGGACATTCATCTTTTCTGTGCCCCATTCTTCCACATCCATAACAAATAACCGGAATGCTCTTGTATTCCACCTTGAATCTAACATCTTCAACTTCCACAAAAGTACTGAACGGTTTAGTGAGGTCCATCTCAATACAAATTCTAGCAAACCTTCCTTTAGCGTTCCAAAAAGTACTATGGTCAATTTTAATTGGTTTGCCTAAAGCTTTGGCAACCCCATATAAAACAGATTCATTGTAGTACTCAATGGGAAAATAAAGGAATTCTTACCCAGCCAATGGTAGACGAAATCGTATTAAGGGACGGATTGAAGCCCGGAACCCATGTTTGGGCGAGCAAATAAAACCATTAATATTCCATGGGCCTTCAGTAAGAATCTTCATTCTCATTTCTTCATGGTCTAGCTTCAGAATAAAGAAATTAAATCCCAGATCAATCAATTCAGAAATCCTCATAAATATTCCATAATTTTTGCAGTTTAGCCTCCATAGCCTCGTAGCCAATCCCTTTCCCTAAAACTTTCAGAATCAGAGAGCTGGACCATTTGAATTCCAGATTATGCTTAAACTCAGGGTTGAGTATAACTGAGGGATAAGGTTTTTCTTTAGACGGACCAATTACCTGGACATTCTTAGCGTGGAACGACTCAGAGGAGAAGGGAATAGGGTCAGGTTTTGAATGAGTCTTGACTCCTGAAAGAGCCGCTTTATATGAAGGTTTGATGGCCGGATCCTCCAAATCGGCCTGAAAAGAACCGTCCTCTTCTTTATCAGATCTGTCCACAGCCATCCTATCAACATTATCTTGCTGAGTAGAACGGAAGTCGTCTTCAACCATTGAATCGTTTCCCAAGTCTTCCTCCCTTCCAAAGTCAGAACTCTTTTTAATCTTCTTTGCATTTCGTACGGGCAGCGTTTCTTCTTCCCCAGCCATTGGACCGTTAGGACAGAAACAAAGAGAACGAGCGAGAGAGAGTTTTAGTCATGTGCACATAGGGTAGGGTTTGTCAAAAAGAAGGTTTAATAATATATATATATAATAAGATATATAATATGTTACGGGTGGGAAAAGGACAAGGGCTGAAAGAACCAAAACTATATATTTGAATAAAAATAATTTTATACTAGATGGGCGTACTACAATACGATCGCGATGAATTTTTTATTTTATATTTTTACCAGTTTATCGTTTCGGCCGATTCATTTGTAATGTAATGTATCAAATTTTTTTGTTTGAATTATCTTACGTGGTTAATAAAACCATTTCTAAGTTAGTTTCAATGATGAAAGTGAATTTCTAATATATATTCCAAAAGTATTTCTATAGACCATTCCATACCTGCTTAACACATCCAGAAATTTCTAATCACCTGTACATTCATTCTATTTCTTAAATATTTATCGATCGTCATAATGTTGTCCAATAGAGAGATTTCATGACAGTCCCATTGTCAGGTTGTGTCACTTAATTTACATAAGCCAATTGAATGGCATTATCCCTATTTACATTCCAAAATAGATTATAAATAACTGTTAGTACTTTTGAATGAACAAAAACTTGTATGCCCTCAATTGTGGACTCGAGTTGTTTTAGTAGCTTTAGCCCTCCTATTTGAGTTGGGATAGTCCCCACAAGTTTCTTAACTGTCAAGTCTAAAACTTAGAGGTCATGAATCCGCCCAAATTGCCTAGGGATGACTCTAGAAATTTGTTCTTGAGAGTATGCTTGATGACAAACATGTATGTGATCATCAGTTAAGAAACTACAAAATAAGATATCATCTTCAATGCAAATATATATCACTGAGGTATGGGAAATTCTTAAAGATGTTAAATTAAATTATTATTGAAATTTATCAGACTAAATTCTAAAATTAGCAAGCATATGGACCAAAATAAGCTAAAAATAACCCTTTACAACAGACTTACATCCGCCATCCCGCTCTCAACAGTGGATCTTCTTCCATGCGCATGAGCTTCCATTGGTTGCCAAGGGAACCCTCATTTTCTGCATCTTCAATTACACCAACAACCAAAGATCATGACCATAGGAAAAGGCGGAAAATTATATATCAAAGTTGAGATTTATAACATGATTTGGACACCCTTTTCATCTTCTTTTAGAGGAAGATGCCGGAAAGTACATAGTCTACTAATGTAAAATCAACAAACATGAAAATGAGCTTTTACTTGATAAAAATTAAGGACAAAACATATTATAAACCTTCAAAGTATAAATGGAGATGAAAAGAGATGAATAAAATGAATTGACGATGAGTAAATGATGAACAGATACCGAAATCGAAGCCACCATCACCATCTATGCCGCCGTCATCTGATTCTGCATCGCAAAAATGACTCAGAAACAATTAAGAACTTGTCCAATCATTGAAGGCTTCATTTTATTAATATATAAAAAAAGCAACAACAACAACAATAATAACAACAAACACTTGAGCCGAGAAGTAGAATCATCAAATTAATAATAAACCTGCACATATAGTTTGCAAGATAGAATACCGGTTATCAGCCGTTACCGAATTCAACTCAGTTAATGCTCTTAAATTGACCAGGTCTTATTGAATCAGTCTTGGAACTGGAATAAGTAAAACTGATGAAGAATCAGACCATTATAAATCAAGCAATTTTATTGGTCTGTAAAGGTGTCCTTTCTGACACTGACATACAAAAGAAAAGCAGGACCACTAACGGCTATAATGATTCAAATCCGAATGAACTAACCGTTAGAGAAAACCCTATAAATAGATCTCTTCTACAACAAGAAGAGTGTGGAATTCTAAGAATCATCTAGTCAAGAAAGATCAAGTAAAAGGGGAAAGTAATCAGAAGAATTCCTGCCATATGCTTTATTGCAAGATCAAGAAATTTCTTCAAATATTCATAAGCATTCAAAGGAAGATCAAGATCAATCATTTGAAGAAATACAGAGCCGTGCATAACATATATATATCTAGAAGAGAATCTCAAATCACAATTGAATCATAGTTATTGATTCAAGTCTCAACTTTGATTTTATCAAAGGTCTTAGACTGTGAAACACCAAGAAGGTGTGAAGGACAGTTGAGCTACAGTCAGGAAGACTGTGTTTGTGATGAGCTGGTGAAGAGGCAAGACAACCCTCCAAGGACCAGTGTTTCAAACAATCCAAGAGCAGTCATCCTACCTGTTCTACAAGTGTTTAGATAGTGAAGATAGGGATTAGTCATGGACTATCAGTATAGGACTTTTTGTAACTGGGCCATCTCAAAAGTTCTAGTGGAAATTTTCCTCCGCATCACAGGGGAAGAGAGGACTGACAAAATTACACCAACTGGAACCTCTATAATTCTTGTCTATTTACTTTACGCATTTAATTACTGCATTGTAGTTATATTCATCTAGTTCACATACTCAAAGAAACACTAGAAACTCGAGTCAAGACTTTAACTCGATAACTCATATTTTACAAAGGCTTATTTAATCCACGCACGGTTAACTCGATTCGAGATAAGTCGGTTTTGACTTATACTCACTAAGTTAGCTTAACTCCACAAGTTTTTAAGTTGAACTTAATCTTGTTTAAGATTCGCTTTTGGGTGAGCTTTTGGTGACAAGTTTATTCACCTCTCTCAGAACACCCCAAAATATTTGGGTTGTAAGGGGACACATAAGATACCATATTTGGTTATATTGATTACGGTGGTCGTTATAAAATAAACAAATAAAAACATAACATAACCTCATTATTGTTATTTTCGTTTGTAAATGACCGTACAAATAATATATATATCATACATAGTAGTCATATATAGGAGTATACTAATTAAAGTTGCAAGAAATGGACGACGAAGAAACGACGTCGTTTCAACTTCTAACCCACCACCGCCCATCATCCTCTCATGAATGAGAAATGCGCACCGCTTCTTCCTCTCTATTCAACAGAGCTTTATCCATCTACCTACCATAGCAAACATCTCTCTCGATAATCTGAAAAGCCTTCAAGCTCCTAACGTCTCTATGTGCTCCTTTCTCTTCCATGAGTCATCTTCTATTGAAGAAACCAATGCAGTTTCGATGAATCTACTTCTCCCGATACACGACTCTACAATAAAGAGGTGGCGACCTCTCGCAACTCCTGGACTTCGATAAAGCCCGAACGCCGGTGTTTTGTTTGAATGTCCGATTTCAAGCTAAGGAGGTCCGTCAAGGCAAGGTCTACCTTTGATCTCTACAAATTTAAGAGACCTATGATGAAAAATCGAGGTCGATGATGTCTCAACATCAACTAATCTTCAACCCGTGATGCTCCAAAATTGTTGAGGGAAGTTTTTCATTATCTCTTCTTTTTTGGTGATAAATTTGTTTTTGTGCTGAAAATTTGGTTATTTGTGCAACTTTACTGATTTGTATGAATTGGCTATGGTATTATAGAGAAGACCGGTGTTTCTAGGTAATTAATTTTGGGTTTTTTTTTATTCTTTTTGTTGATTTTGGGGTTCAATTGATTTGCAATTTCAGTGTGTGTAATTTGGTGACGTGCATGCTTGTTAATGAGGATTTATGTTTTTTTATTCATTTCACGCTTACGAGATGAAACCTCTGTTTCATTCATCTTTTAAATTATTTCCATGATACTGAATTTCTTCTTCGATTACATTCAAAATCCTCGATTCCTCAATAAAGTCGATTCGGTCGATATGGTGTGCAAGTAGTAGTGTGGTGCATTGGTAAAAAAATCGATTGTTCGTTCGATTGTATTTAGTCATCATAAATAGATTGGATTTTATACTTCAAATATGTTATGTGACATTTTCATAATCTATTGAATATTTCTAGTGATTGTTGCAGTATTTGAAGAAGAGTCATCAAAAGCCTCTTTATGAAGCTTTACAGAAAGTTAAAGAGGGTAATATTAATTCTGACCCATCTTTTCTTGCTCAAAGCTTTGAATAATATTTAATTTTTCTTGTTTTGATTTTGAAAGTAACTAAACTGATGATTACCTGGTTTGTTTCTTAATGCAGAGTTGATGCTTTTAGGTTTCATATCATTCCTAATGATAATTTGCTCAGTGGTTTAATCAAAATCGTGGTGCCTGAACACGTCGTTGATTTTCTCTTACCGTGCAAGGCACCACTGGATTGGTCCACTCCTACTACGCGCCGCTTATTACAAGAAGAAGAACTAAATGAAACCGGATACTGTAATGCCGAGGTGAGATCATCATCAATATTGTAGGGCTCTCTGTTTATTTGGTGCTAGATAATTGATTGCCCCAAAATAACAGGATCGCGAGGAGGATCTTGAAAAATAGGAAACTAATTTGTACAATATATGTTCGGTTTGTTTTTAACAAAGATAAGGTTCAATCGGTATCACTTGAAGCATTGCATCAACTCCATATCTTCATTTTTGTGCTAGCCATTGTTCATGTCATTTTTCCGTTCTCACGGTTGTATTTGGAGGTTGAACGTAAATAATTTATACCCAACGAAACATATATTCATTCGGATATATATTCCGATTGTATTGCCTAATTATAATGTTTTCGAGATACACTTGTGGAAAAGATGGGAGGATGCTATTGAAAAGAAGTTTTGGACAATGAACAAGGTATGGATTCGAGATATTTATAGTTTTAGACATCCGTTGAGTAATAATATACTAATAATAATGAAATCACGATTGCAAAAACCGAAGATCACACAAGTACTCCAACATGATTTCATCAAGAGTCGTTTCTAGCGTGGAAACACATTGGACCATCCTAGCTAAGGTGGTAAGTCAATGAAGATATCGATTATTTCTATCCCTAAGCATATTGGTGTTCATACTTGACTACTTTTTTTTTCTTTCTGTGTAAACTCTTAGAAATGCTTTTTCAAGCAATTTCATGGATCGGTCACCAAATCGGATTATGCAGCACTAAGACTTGCCTTCATCATGCTATAGGTCACCCGCAATAATACAATATTATGGAGTTTCTCTTTTGGTCGTGTCGTAAATGCGTTATTAATTTGGTAATTCTTTAACCAATGTCTCACAGAGATAAAGAGTAAATCTTTCTTCGAACTTGTTTTGAGACTCCTACAGTGATGAAGAAGGAAAATCAATGAGCTTGTGGTGAAGTCCGCACATGAAGTGATTAGTCTAGAAATTTATCAAAACCAATATATGTTTTGCGTAAATAGTAGCTAGATACCTGCTCCACTTTTTGTATGATAAGCATTATTTAGTTTTAAAATGATTAATGTGAATTTTAGTTCTTTGCATCCGATGAGAGGATAAAGGCTGTAAGGAAAATGATAATGGTAGTCACTGTTGAGCAGAGGATAAAGGGAACTTCCCTTAGCTTTAAGGTGGGAACCATGATAGAGATACTAGTGTAGTCGCCTTGGTTGATGATGAGGTAATTTGGAACTTTGGTGTCCTTTTTCTGAGCAGGGGTTTATAAAATCGATTTTGGATCAATAGGAGGAATAAAACCTATTTTACTTAGTAGGAAAAAAAGGGCAATCAAGATATTGGGTACTAGAATAGTTCATGATTGGAAAGGCAAACCATGTAAGATCTTGTCTCTTTCTTTGTACATTTTAGTATATTATAAATCATCTGTCTCATATGCATTGCCGGATATTTGGTTTTTGAAGTTTGGCAGATTGTTAAGACGAATTTCCTTAGTTGTATATATGTAATATATTATTTCTTGATGTATATCTGATTATGCATTTTTCTGCAGAAGATTTACTGGTCTCATCCAAATTTGCTACGAAGAACTACAATTGGAAATGGTTTTTTCTGTTTTGTAATATGATCTATGTTAACACGCTTTCTTGCAGGGTTTCATTTCCTATTTTCATATTATAGGCCTTCCTATTTTCATATTACAGGCCTTCCTGATTCTATATTACAGGCCTTCCTGATTCTTCATTTGGTGTATGGTTTATTTAATCGCCGTTTTTGTTTGTGGGTTTTTAATCTATCATGGTTGCTGTTCTTCTTGCAGCTTTGTTTCTTGTTCTCTTCTCGTGTCGAATTTCTATATGGAAAGCTGCTTCTTTTGGCACGGGTACTTTAGTTCCTTTTGATTCATTTCTGTTTAGTTACTCACTGCATTGTCCTGTTTGTTGGTTGTGGAGTGTTCGATCGGGTGCTCGGGGACTGTTTCTGCATACCTTTCAATTCCCTGGTGTTTGTTCGTCTGCCTTTCTGGTATGTGATTTTATTTCGCACGCTGTACGTTGTGTTGTTGGCGTACATCTACACACCCTTTCGCTTTAGAAGTACGTCATTTCAAATATTCATGATCCTTATTTTGGTATACACGAGTAACACTGATTCATGTGTTCTTTTATTACAGTGAGATGTCCATGACGGCCTTGAATATGTAGAAGACTAAGGTGATAACGAGTACGAAGTAAAATTGAAAAATGGGTTAGTTTAGATTTTGGTACGCTTTAGAATTTTATTACAAAAAGTTTGTTCTGAGCAGTGCCGACGTTCATAGGTGCATGTCTTCTTGTGCACACCATTTCCACTTCCAACTGTACCTTTATTTTTTGCAGATCAGCCGGGTTCTAAGGAAAACCTACAGATATATGAAGAGTGGTTTGTTTTCGCAGATTCAGGTAATATTTTCTAATTTAACCTACAGAGTTAAATTGAAATTTGCAGTTTTGCTTGTTGATTTTTATCTCACTGGTGGATTGATTGGATGTATGCGTGTTTTCATTTAAGATGGGGATGGCCGCCTCACTGGGGCTGATGCTACCAAGTTTTTTTGCCTATTCTAACTTGTCTCGCACTGATCTTAAGCAGGTTTGTTGATTCTGTTTTTTTTCCCCTTGTTAAATTGAACTTTTTTGAGTAGTACTTTTTTTTTTGTTATTATCTCCATTTTGTTTTCTTGGTAGCAGGACTGTCAATAGAAGTGTTAGGTTTGAATATTAGGAATCATTTGGATATTTCATGCACATTCTCAATCAGTATTTAACGCCTTCTTTATTGATACGTTGTTCGCTTGGCCACATAGCTTTTAAGGCTCCACGACTTAGATGGAAAGTTTCTGCTTAATGGTGTGAAATGTTTTGTGACTATTCTCTTGCTTGGTGAAAATATAAGATCCTCTTCTCACTCCACTGTGTTAAAATATATTAACATGGTTAAACCGCTCTGAGACATAGTCCACTGTGTTAAAATACATTAACATGTTAAACCGCTCTGTACATAGTTTTTGATTTACTTTGTTGATGTAACACAAAACACAACTTCAATGCTATTTTTGTTACGGTTAATTCTTCAGAATGTCTTTTCTCTCAGTATTTACGTACACAAGGTTTGGGCCATTCTGATTCTAAAAGCGTGGATTTCATGCTTTTAAGGAGTTTATTGTTGCAATGCAGGTTCTAATTTTTTCTTGGGTTACTTATTCTTGTTTGCTTTAAAATGAAGTTGTTTATCTCTTCTTGATCTATTATTTGTAGTAAGTTGCTTTGCCACAAGCACGACATCCATTATATTCTGATCTTCTACATGAAGAAGGTAAACTGTGTATTTTCTGCTGCATTGTTACGAAGTCACACATTATTGTCACGTGTGCTTAATTCCGTGTCTGGCACTAGCGGAAGTTGCTATACAATTCTAATAATTTGTTGTCTTTTGTAGTTGACTTCGAAAATTTGAATTCTCCTGTAATGGAAGGTTTGGGTGCACTTTTGACTGTGAGTGTACTGTTTTTTTTTTAGGCAAGACAACTCTGATCAGGTAGTAATTCCTTTTCCTTTCGTTTGGTAAGGGAAATTTAAGTGCGCAGTCTATGTCCCGCACCGAACCGTTTGGTGTGTTGCACGTTTCAAACATCCACCAAATTCGGACCTTTGCTTTGTTCATTTTGAAGTTCTCGTGTCTGCAGGGAGATAGCTAGAATGCTGGCTGATGACAATAACAAACGTGTTGTTATTGTCGATACATCAAATGAGATTGGAGGCGATGGAGATGTACCTCATTCTGAATAGGTCGTGCTAGAAACGATGCAAGTTCCAAATGTTCACATGCGCAAGCGAGAATGTATGTAAAGATTGTTGACATGTTTTCTTTATCTTGTATTTGACACGGATCCTTCCGTATCTTTATTTTGCTAATCATGAAAGTTCTTGCAGTCCATTTCATAATTTTTTGCTTGGCCTTGAGCAGGTGATGATTGAGGCAGTTGAAAATCATATGCCACAAACTATCATAATCGATGAAATTGGAACTAAGCTAGAAGCACTTGCTGCAAGTACCATTGCTCACACACACAAAACACAACCAAAACGAGGGCAAAAACGTGCATCGCACGTCTCCGCCACTAGTATGCTATATAAATTTGCATACGGCTTTTTGCGACCTTTTTGGTCGTCCGCCTTTAGCGGCGTTTTGGTCGTCGCTATAGGTATGTTATACACACGCGTCCTTTTCTCAGCACACGTGTTGCCTCCAGCATCGCACCACCGCTTCGCCTTCGTTCCTTTTCTCTCCACCACCGCTTTTCACTCGAAATAGCCTCTTCATAAAATATACCGTTAACATGCATTTGAAATGGTTCTCTTTCATTTTCGTTCTCTGCTCATGTTTGAGTTGTCGGTGCTTTTCTATTGTCGATCGGTTAGTCGGTGTTGCGTATGGTTGAAGAAGAAGAAGTTTCTGGTCAGGTAATTCCTGTTCTACATATTTTCCTTTTTCCTTGCAGTTGATGATTCTTGGCTTCGTTGATTTTTCTTTGGTATTTTTGGGTTTTTTGGTTGAAAAGGTTGCATCCGCTTTCTCTCCTTCTCTATTCTCTGTCCTCTATTCTAAAGGTTCGATAATATTTCTCATGAATTGGTTAGGATTCTTCTAAATTGACAGAAGTTCTTTCCTTGTTTCTCTCAAAATCTATTGATTTCATCTCCATTGTTGAATTTTTTTGGGCGCTTAATCTCAGGTCAAAGGCTGTTGCGGTTCAACGAGCGCCATGAGAGTAGAGTCATAGATGGTGGAGGTGTCGATGGCGGCGGATCTTGAAATTAGAGGCTTTTTGTTGAATTTTTCTAGGGTAAGGAGATCATGGTGCCCAGATTGTTATTTTTTTCCCTTTTGTTTATGTTGCCTGTATTTTTCCAAATTTGCACAAGTTTGCTTGAGGTTGCTATTTATCCTGCATTTATTTTGTAGATCTTTGATTGTCGGTCTGTCTATGATAAAGTGGTTACAGGTCAACCAGGATCTGCACATTCTACAATTTCACAGTTTCCTTCTTAATTCTTCTTTCTGAAATTTATTGGATGGATGCCAGACTTCGTTGTAGAGGTGGTCGGGTTAATTGGCTCCTTGCAATTGTGAAAATCTTGTTAAAGCATGATGGTATGTTATACATTGATCGTTCTTACATGCATTTAATCAAATATCTCTTTTGATAGAGCCCTATAAGAGTTTGATCAGATTGTGTTCGGAGTTGGAAATGGAACAACAAATGGATTTGCACTTCGACATGGCTGCTTCAAAAGTGCATCAATGTACATTGTTCTTTATCCACTGAAACTACACATTCAATTTGTCTAACATTTTATATACATTTGGAACTTAAGAATCACGAAATAAAGAATAGTGTTTTTGATATCTAAGAGCCAAAGTCAAATTTTTTTGAAACGGGCGATTCACGGGCTCTGTTCTTTTAATAGCGATAGCATTGTGGAACATTTATCAAGCAAACTTTTATACTTCCAAACTCTTGTTATAACACCAAGACACCTATAGACAATTCATATGTTTCAAGGATATGCTCAACTTTAGCATTATAAATTTGTGAGTACGTACTCAAAGCATTTATTTTCTGACAGGCTTCCCAATGTACGCTCAAGCACGAAAATTTATCTCTGCAAAGAGCTTTTGGGGCTCTTTCATTTGTTGTTTCTTTGGCCCTTCAAGGATTTTCCATGGATTGAAGGATACAAAGACTGCAGCTTTTGTTTAGGTAAGTGTTTTTCTCCTGGCTTTAATACATGTGTGGGTGAGATGGTTTAGTAGTCCTCTTGACTTACTAAAGGAGGATGTTAGCATCCTATGCATAAGTTACTTCTTTTGGTTTTATCATTAGGGGTCATCTTGCATTCTTAGCTTATTTTTACATATGTGATATAAATCACCAAAGAATAGTGTGGGCATCCCGCTTTGAGGTCTTGGGAAAGACAAAGTGGCAAAGTCATTTCAAATACTATATGCACTCTTACCTAATAGTTCTATTTGAGGCTATTTCGATGAATTGCCCTCGGGACCTTTAGTACAATCGGACATATAAGTTACCAAAGCTTAGGAAAATGAATAATTATATGCCTATGATAGGTCTTTTTTTTCTTTTCCATTTACATGTTTTAATTCATTGATTTTGGATTTAGTTTTCACATATTAGAAACAGTGTTATCTTGACAATGCTCTACTGTCTTATAGGTTTTGGAAATTTTACCGCTCTCTTTTTGTTTCCCGTGCTTATCTATTATTGTGGATTGGGTGAATCTGGAGCTGCAATGTCTGCCGTGGTATCATAGTACGTGACCTCTGCTTTAATTTTTTTCGATTTTTGTATTATTTTTATTATCTCTCCCTTATATTTTTATGCTATATACATAGTCTGTGGAGGTGTTTCCAAAACTACCCATTTCTTGGCTACCCTTTCTTTTTAAGTAAACCTTTCTTCTTAAAAGTAAAATTGGAGTTATAAAATTTTATGACCACTTCAGATATTTTTCCCTGTTTGTTGTATAAATATGATCCTCATGCATCTTTTCTTCCTCTCTTTGTTTCATGCGATTACATCGTTACTATTCTCTCGCATTATTGCTTTGAATAAGAAGGTTGTTCTGTTGCCTCATAAGTTTGGAGATTTACAGTTTGGGGATTATCTCAAATCGGGTATGTGCATATCCCTTTTGCTAATCCTTATGTTAATGTAGTTCACCTGGAAAAGGATTCCAAGTTTATGTACGTTGTGTAAGAAATTTGGGCATGTGGATGATTTTTGTGATAGTTCCCCAAATACGGACCACGGCTTTATGTGAGTAGGTCTTAGAAATAGAAGACAACCCCTACTCTCCTATTTCGACCTGCTTGCACATAAGAAGATCTCTGTTGATGATTCTGATATAGTTTTGGTTCAAAGACATTGCTTACTTGTTGCTCCTACTTCCTCCAGGTTGGATAATGTTGTTGGTTTTTCTGGGATTGTAGGTTACGTCTAAGGTTCAATAAGTGTTCTTGTTGTTTGTTTTTGATGCTATTCCCGCCGTTATGTTGAATGTGGTGTTTTTGTGCAAATGTCTGAGTCTTTAGTTGCAATTGCACTTGTTCTTGATCCTTCTGATGTTGGCAATGCTGATTTTGCTAAAAACCTGATGCTTTTTTAGGTTCTGGAAATCTTGTTGCTGTTGATAGGGCTTTTGGCAATGCTACTGATGTCTCATTACTTGTAACCAAACCTGCGCATCGCTGCTCATTCGGATCTGGTGCTTCGCTTTTGGCTACCGATAATCTTTGTTGTTTAGGCTTCCATCGGTTCTTCTTGGATTAGTAATCCCGCCTTGGATGATGGTTCTGCTTTTGCGAACATGGTGTTCAAAAAGGGAAAAATTAAATGATTGTAATAATGATGAATTTGAATGCTTTTTGGTATTTTGGCCCCATGATGTTTGGGCAATGTTTTTGTGGTTGTGCTTGTTGGTGGATGTTTGAGATCATTTTTTGGCTTCATACGGCTATCTATGTATAAATCATATTTTTACACAGCAGGTCTATCAATCGAATTGAATTTATGTATATACGTAGCTTCCTCAAAAGCGAGGGCAAAAACGTGCGGAGCACGTTGCCGCCACTAGTATATATATATATATACACACACACGTCTAAGCTCTTCTAATTTTTTTTTTAAAAATAACGATTTCACATCTATCTCATTTCCTTTTTCAAAACATAATGATTAGGTTTGTTTTTCTTTTTTTAAACATAATGATTAGTTTTATATTTATATGTATATATTCAAAACAGATACACGGTTGCTTTTCTTTTCCAAAAGAAATGATAGGATTGAAACTCTTGATAAGGGATAATGACGTAGGTAGTGGTTGGGAATTTTTTTTGGGATATTATGTGTTTAATTTAAGGATAAAGTGTAGGTTTGAATATCAAAATTTAGGATAAACTAATATCAAAAATAAGAGATAAGAGATAAAGTTAAATCAAAATTTTAAATATTGAAGTAGGACTTATCCATAGAAGTTTAGTACTATAAATAGGGCATGGGACTTGACTCCTTAGCACACAAAAAAAAAGAGAGAAAAAGTAACTCTTCTAGCAGACGGTCGAAGGAAGGATAGTTGGAGCGAAATTGTGACTGTGAGTTCCATTAATTATTTTTTTCGCTCTATTTCTTAAATCCAATTTTTTTTTTTTCCGTTTCTTGCTTTTGATCACTATTTTAATTATTTTGCTCTGTTGAACTACTACTACGACTTTTGGAACAAATAGTACTAGCCTAGTAGCCTATATGTAGTTTTATGCCTTTAGAAATTTGTGGCCCTTAACTTAAGAAATATAAATATGCGTGAAAGTATACTTTGGATCATTTTATTATTTTGTCTTTCTATGATGTTTTGGTGAGTTCCATTAATTATTTTTTTCGCTCTATTTCTTAAATCCATTTTTTTTTTGTTCCGTTCTGCTTTTGATCACTATTTTAATTATTTTGCTCTGTTGAACTACTACTACGACTTTTGGAAACAAATAGTACTAGCCTAGTAGCCTATATGTAGTTTTATGCCTTTAGAGCTGGCAACCTTAACTTAAGAAATATAAATATGCGTGAAAGTATACTTTGGATCATTTTATTATTTTGTCTTTCTGTGATGTTTTGGTGAGTTCCATTTTTTTTTTTTATTTATATTTTCTCCCTCGGTTCCAATATTTATTGCACAATCTATTTGACATTTTCCTAAGGATTTCGTGTCCCTCCCTTAAATTTTATTTATAGTCATATAGTATTTTTTTTTCACTTTTAAAGGAGTTTTTTGAGAGTTTTACTCGGTAAATGCTTCTAAATATTTTTGATGGAAACTTATTGAGAAATTCATTTTTTGTCATGACCAAAACACTGGGTTCATTTAGTCATACTTGATTTAATTTATTTTAGATATGAATAATCAGTTATTTTGATAAGAGGTATTGTCTAAATATTATTTGAAGCAAATGACATCTGTTAACCTTTGATTTACACTATGGGGAAAGAGTGTCATGATCTCATACTGATGCACGGTTGATTCACATTTAGTTGGTTAATATATTTAGAAATCTCACAGAATAAAGTAGTAATAACAAAAACCTAATTTTGCCGAGAGTGCGCTGATGTAATTTTTATTGTATAGCTCCTGCTAGTATGCTCTTCCGATTTTGAGGTCGAAGCAACTTTAACTACTTCTTAAATAATAATTGAAATGACAATCTTATTGTTCAGTTTTGAAATGCACTGATCATCATAAAATAATGAAAGAAAATACTGCTCATGTCTTGTTCATGCTCGAGTGCATTGTGTATTCAGTGCAAACTCTAAGAGACTAGTTGAGTTAGAGTTATTGCACATGCGCAAACGGCTAGTCACCGACCTCGGGGCCTCTTGACCTTGGCTCATCGACACCCTGAGTGATGGTACCAGATTTTTCCCGATGTTCCATGTGCATGGCCGGAAAGCAAGGGCCGGCAGCGATGTCATGGTTCGAGAGGGCAATGGGGTTGGTGGAGCCTTTTGGGAGGTTCACTAGGCGGCGATCAATCCTTTCCACGACAATCGGCCGGAATTGTCGAGCAATTGCTTGCTTGCTTGTGAAGTGCGGTAGAAAACATGTTGGAGTAGGGTGGTAATGACTCACCGGCTAAGGTAAACCGGTGTCTGACTTGAGTACGCCTAATTTCAAGAAAATTGCTTTATATTTTGCAAATATCATATTTCTGCCATGTACTAACAACAATTAGGTGCAGGTAAGGAAAAAGCCTTTTGTTGTAACATTTAACGTCTTTGTAACTATTATTTTTGTATATAAAGATTCACGGGCACACACTGGAACTCACTGGCTTTTTTTAGCTCACACGTTTGTGAAATGTTTTCTTAGGTTTGGAGGAAGAATACCAGGGTGGTGAGGTAAGCAGAGTAACCTTGGAGGCTGTTCTGGGAGAGGGAGTAGACGAGGAGTTCAATGTGGATCTGACAGCTTAGTGTCATGCTTGATATTTGTTTTTTCAGTTCCTTTGAGTTTCATGTTTCCACTGTAATAAGAGTTTGACGATGTTCTTTCATTTTAGAGTCGCGACATTTTATTTTATTTTCTGGATTTAGAAATGTTTGAATAAAGATCTAGTTCCCTCAATCCTTTTTCTTGAGAATTTAGTACTTGGGCGGTGGATCGCCGGCTTGTCCCTTTGACTAGACCCCAGTGGACCCTAGGGGTCGGGGATAGGCCTATTATACACCCCCGCCTAAATTTGTGTTAGCCTTTCCAAGGGACCAATAAAATATGTTTTCCCTTGATCTAATGGTTTTGTTTATGCTTAAATCTATTTTCTTGTCTATCTGTTATCATTAATTTTGATTTTCTTTTTCTTCGTTGTGCAGAATCCGACGATGGTGGCGGTGGCGGCGGATTTGATGTTGGTGACGGTTTATTATCCCTACTTCCATGTTCTATGCATTATCATTTTTCTTTCATCTCTTTTTCTCTTCAATCTTTTTCTTTAATTTTTTTATTGCAGTCAAATTGATAATTGTGTGAGTTTGTCATTTCAATTATGTTTACAAAAGCAAATTGGAGAAGGTATTTAAATTCTGGCCAGTTTAAAAAATGGATCATCATGCAAAGATATTTGTTTTTATATATTTTAAGATATTCTTCAAGAAAATTGTTGACAGTGTTCAATAAATCATTCCCTACCGAGTTAACCTTTGATTTTTTTTTTTTTTTAATTTTGAGTTTCAGAATAGGAACATTTGGTTACCAAAATTGACTGAGGATGGTGGACTTGGTTGTGACTATTGGTGCTGTAGTGTAGACTAAGCTCATTGAAACTTTCCTTCACCTTGATTTTTTGCTTTATCTTATTCTTGATGTTGAGAATTATTTGTGATTGGATAAAATGGTTGTTAGTAAAAAAAAAGTTCTTCACCATAACCCCCCCTACATTGTCTATATTTTTCCACTGTATTTAGAAAGTTGGAAGGATACCTACCACGTTTTGTTCATGATGAGCATGACTGATTGCTTGCCTTTTGTGGGATATTGTACATTCTATTTGTTAGGACCGATTGCTTACCTTTTTGGGATATTATAGTTGTTATGACTGCACGAATTAACCAGAGAGGTGTCTTGGCTGTAATTTTGTGGATTAGTCCTTCTTAATATGCTTTGCAAAATTTTACAATGCTAATGTTGGTCTTTACTTCAAAGATTTCGGCTTCTCTGTTTCTGATTTGTTGAATCTTCTGGTTCTAGGTAATACATTTCAGAGTACACCTTTTTCAATATATCATCTAAGATATCATTGTACATATGATTCTTAGTCCTTCATACAAAATCCATAAAGTCAGTTCAGGTCATCACAGACTTGCCTGAAGTCTAACTTCATAGTCTCGACTTGGTCTTCATAAACTGAGTTTGAACCCTCAGTTCTTCATTCTTCAATAACTGAGTTTGAACCCTCAGTTCTTCTATCTTCTAGATAAGCCAACTGACTCTATGTCCCTCAGCGAACTTACCTTCTTCAGTTCTTTCATAACTGAGTCTGATTCCTCAGTTATGGTTGAAGTACTCTTGGTCAGGTTCAGTTGGGAACTCAGTTCAATAAATCAGTTTCTCATATTCTCAGTTCTGAATCTAGAACTATTACAGTGCTTGTCTGATTAACTTATACAACTATCAGACTCTATTAAATCCTATACAATGATTTTTAGACATCTTTTTTACTTTGCACTATAACAGTTAGTTATGAAACTTCATCAATGGGGTCTAAAAACAATAACTGAATAAGTGATGAATCATCATGAAAACATAAATTTTATTTCCAACATATTTACAAAATGAAAAACCTACAAATGATAAGCACAAACCAGACCTAAAAAGAAAAGGGCTCTGCTTGTCTCCGTAGGGATCTATAACTTTTATAAAATGGGAGGCTCATCAAGGCAAATAGACATAGCAAATACTCTGCAATTGAATATCATGAGGCTTGAATTCAAAACATAGACTAAAATTGAGGCCCATGAGGCACATGCCGACATTGAATTCTCAGAGAAAGGAGTTTGGTGTTATACGAAAAAGGGTATATGGAACGGTGGAGGATTTATGGGGAGAGTAAAAGAGATAGAGACTTATTTTTAGAAGATATAAAATGGTGTATGGGAAAGAGGGAAGTGATAAAGACGGGTGGTTAATTGAGATAGTGGGATAGATGCCTAGAATCATCTAGGGGAGGGGTGGCAGGAAAGTTTATGTAGGGTTTGTCAAAAAGAAGGTTTAATAATATATATAATAAGATATATAATATGTTACGGGTGGGAAAAGGGGCAAGGGCCGAAAGAACCAAAACTATATATTTGAATAAAATAATATTATATATATATATATATATATATATATATATATATATATATATATATATATATATATATATATATATATATATATATATATATATAGGAGATGTAATATAATAAAAATATATCACAAACATAAGAGAAAATAATGTGACATATATAGTATAAGATTAGAGTAATGTCACATGTCACATAACTATTCAAGTCATGACAAAGATCGTTTGGCACATTTATAAAAATCAAACTCTTAATTTGACACACATAGATTTTGATAAAATACTGTAAAGCAATTTATGTCACATATAAAATATAGTAAAAAGCTTTAGTGTGACATACACAAGTTATTGATCAAGTATCATAAGATATTTTGGTCACATAAAATAGTATGGACAAAATAGGCTTGTAGTGACTTGATAATTTTGAAACACGATGTCACTTAGGATCAAGACATTTAGTGACAAGGTTAATTGTAGGGTAATTATATGATATATCCCAAAATAAATATATTTTGAAATACATCAACACAAAATACTCAACAATTCTCCCCCTTTGATTATTTTCAAAATATTCTTCTAAAACTTTATTTTGGGGTAGGCTCCCCCTACAAATGAACTTTCATTAAAAGTTAAGCATTAAGCTCCCCCTTAATAAAACATTTCTAACTTATCAAAATAAATTTTAATACATATCTCTCCCCTTTAGTTTGAAAATTAATCAAGGGCTTAAAACATAGGAGAGAAAAGATATTATACTTGCAAAACATATACTTAAAATTGTCACAAAATACTTAACAATTAAGGCCTTAGAGTGTAAAAAGGAAAAAGAGGAAGATTGAGGTCAGGGAAAGGATTTTTTTTTATAGGAAATTGATATCAAGAATGATACCAAAAGAGGATAAGGTTAAGGATAGGATGTGAGGTCAAGGACAAAGTAGATACCAAAAAGATTGCCATTAAAATCCTACAAAACAAACATCAAGAAACTTGGTACCCCTTTATTCTTTGGCTCCTTGAACATTAGTCAATAAAGATTTAGGCAGCCAAATTTGCTCAACTTTGGATCCTTGTGCACTACCAAGAGAAGACTTATATACCCAAACTTTCCTAACTTTAGGTCTATGAGCAAAATTATTAAAACCATAGGCTCTAAAATGCTGTCCATAAGAACCATAAGAAGGATGAGTATGGAAATGCTGAAAATATGGGGTATAAGAATGCTGAAATGAGGTGCATGATGATAATGATATGGTGTGTGATGTGGGGGCTGCATATAGTGATATTGAGCAGCTTGTGGTGTAAAAGCATGCTGGAAATGTGTATAAGATGTGTATGAGACCAAGGAGCATAATGTCTAAATCAATGTGTGTTCCCAGAATCATGGGAACTGGATGAACGATATGTCCTATGACCATGTTGTCTAGAAGATGATGAATGACCCGTATTATTGTGATATGTAGGTGCAAAATTTTCAGCTTCATGAAAGTGGTGTCTAGGAGTGAAGTTCCTAGATCCTCTTCTATCATATTGAAAAGAATGGTGATTCCTAGGAGCATGATGTCTAGGTGAGTGACGTGAAGATGATTCAGCCTTAGGCTATGATGCAGTGGTGTGATGTGTATGAAATGGTGTAGATGATGATGATGCTTGTGAAAGAAAATTAGGTCTTGGTTTATAAAGTAAAGAGGGCTGCATTTCAAGGACTGTATCTTCACCCTTTCCATCTTCCTTAGAAGAATCAGGACTTAGGTCAGTTTGAAGTTTAGATTCCTAAGGAAATGAGGGAGTAGTGTTCAGCTCATTCGAGCTATTTTCAGATTCTTGAATGATCTTTTCGAACACATCTCACTCAAATCTGAAGGCTTCTAGATCAGCCTCTAACTCTAAAACCTTTTGTTTTAACCTAGTGACGATGCTAAATAACGCACCACCAGTGAATTGAAGCCACGCGTAATCTAAGGATGAGCTGTAAGAGATCGAAATGGTTAAATATGAATAAAAGGTGGTATTTTTGGTGTATTATGGCTGAGTCCAAGAATGTATCTTGGATTGCCTACGTATCCTGTCTGAAAGTCCAGGAATCAAGCCTTACGTAGTTCCTGGAGCTATGTATTTATAGGCACATGTCCTCCTTCCGCTTACTAAATTAAGGGGCGGCCGGGTCTATTGACATAAATACCTTTAAATGGGCCTTGCCTCCTGCCCAAGTTACCTGTGGGATGTGGGCCCGGAGGAGGACAAAGCTAATGTGTATGACATCGACTCGAAGAAGATCGACGTGGTCGTTCGAGTCCAGACCCTTGGTGGATCTCACTTGAGCTGTGGTCTTCGCTGGTGCGTATCGTATCGACCCGATGCGGATAGCTGGCCCAGACTCTTTCAAATGCCAGATGGATCAATCAAATAATTCCACGTGGAGGCGTGAACCCCCGTATCATCATAAGCCCCCCAGATCGGAGGGAAGCTCATCTCGAGTGCTGACCTCGGATCTGAAAATTTGAATAACTGTTTCGACACGTGATCTCCTTTAGGTGGGAAAAAATTATCCTAGCCGATATAGCGGCGTAGGGTGACGCCATACCGCCGATTAATTGGTGCCGAAACGGCGCCCTTATTGGGCAGCGTGGAGATTTGGGCCTAGATTCCCAGCGTTTACACATCTATAACTGCCCAAAATCTGTCCCTTCAAATCATTTGGTGGATTCACAAGGATATAAGAGCACACGCCGGTGAAGACTCATTACCCCCATTCTTCTTGTCTAAAACGAAAACCACAAGTAAGTCTTATACTCCTTCAGTTTTTGTTTCTTTTATTTATTTTCTTGGCTTTTCCTACTCTCATGTCTGCGAGTGAGAGCGATTCCCAAAATCCAGAAGATACCACGGAATTGGAAGACGAATCGCAGGAGAGGACGGTTTCTGAACAACTTGATATTTCCGTCCAAAATCTTGCCGGGGAAGAAGGTGGAGAGGAGGAGGAAGGGGAAGAAGGATCAACCTCTCAACGCGCATCAAAACGCCAGACCAGAATGAAAGGACAGGGACCTTACGGGTGTATGTCTGCTCTTACCAAGGAGAAAATTAGGGCTTTATGCCAAAGGTTCGAGATTCCATACTCCTCCAACAATATGCAAGTTCCTCAGGGCCAATACCAATTCGCTTGTGACCCTCCCCCCGGTTTCTGCGCCATATACGAGGTGCAGTTAAGGGAAGGACTGAGATATCCCTTCGACCCGTGTCTTATCGAGGTGCTTAGGCACTATAGAATATGTGTCACACAATTGGCTCCAAACGGCATCAGGAGCCTCATGGGTTTTGTCCTAGCGTGTCGAATAGCGAAGGTCGAGTTTCTCATCCGCCTATTTCGGCAATATTACGCGATTCAAGGGCTCAGCAGGGCGTGGGATGGTATACCTTTCAGAAGCGTCCACTGGTCTCTGATTTTGTATGGAAGTCCATATCATCTCACGGGGATTGGAAACCCAATTTTTTCTTTATCCGACACGGTCTTGGTGACCTCGATATTCACACCTGGTACAAAAGACCCAAGAAATGGCACGACAGGCTTGATTCCGATCCTCCTGAAGAGTGTGCAAAGCTTGAGCAAGTTCATCCCGATATCGCAACTCGGAACTTGCACCCTCTATACGCTTATGCCGATCTCGAGACGGCTGGCCCGGGTGCTTATATCGAGCTTGATGAAGAAGTCCGGGTTCTGTGTAGGATTTTTATTGACTTTATCGAATTGTCACACTTCTTTCTGTTTTATTTGTTTCCATTTTGGCTATGTATTGACATTGACCTTCTTCGTTGCAGTGGAATATTTTTCCGAGATGGAGTCATCTGCCAAGATGCCGGACCCAAAAAAGATGGATCCTAAAAAGATCCAAGAATTGGCTGGGATCAAGTCGAAAAAACCTGTATCTGGCTCGATAACTCCTGGGGGTCAAAGGACTCCTGCTCGACCTCCTACCCCTGTGTCGTCATCTGACACTCTGCGGAGTTTGCCTGACGATGCCTTGGTGGGAGAGCCACGAGGGGAAGGTGACACTTCGAGGAAGCGTCTCAAGATCACCGAGATAAGACATGGTTCCGGAAAGGAGGCTCGGAACCTTGTTCCCCCGAAGCCACACACGGTCGACATGATCCCGGAGACATCCGTCGCTGAGTTAGAGGCCATGACCTCTAGCGATTTGGACAAATATTTCTCCAAGTCAATTCGAGCTGTAAGTCTTCTTTCTCAAAGCTTAAAAACTATGTTTAGCCGCAACTCAAGTTAATGGAAATCTTTTTGCAGGCTCGTCTTGCTGCCGAGGTGGCGATACATAGAATGGAGTCCCCCTCTGCTGTCTCGGTGGAAAAAGAAAATACTATAAAGAAGCAGGCGGCGAAAATCGAGAAACTTGAGGCCACTGTGAGAAAACTGGATGGTCGACGCTTGACTCTTGAAGCTGACCTCGAGGCTTCTCGATTCAATATGTCCAAGGCCGAGAAGCAGTTGGCGGAGAGAGATGCGGAGTTGACCAAGGCAAATTCAGAGCTCGACAAGACCAAGGCCGAGTTAACTGCGACTATCAGTTGCCGAGACGACCTTCAGATTGAGGTCGACAGTTTTACATCTCGTGTGGAAGCAGTAAAGAAAGACTATCTGGCTTCTCAAGAGTTTAAGAATGAGATGATACTGTTGATGACTCAGGCGATGAAGGGAGGGTTTACAAACGCTCTGAATGAAGTGAAGGCTGTATTTCCAGAATTCGAGGTGTCCAAATGGTCGGAAAGGCGATCTATCTATCGACACGGAGGCTATCCCTCGATATGGCCGCTACTTCGACGATCTCCGCTCTGGTATCTCCTTGTATGAGAAATACGTGGTTCCTGGTTTGAACCAAGAAGGTGAGGAGGATGTTGATGCCGATGTCGATGCCTCTAATTCGATCCCCCCGACTGTCTGAGTGTTTTGAAAGATTGAATAACTTTGAACAAAATCCATTCGATGTGGTTGTAATAACTTTTGTGCTTTTTATTTGTATGAACCTGCATTTTGATTCGATTTGGTTGTAGTATCATTGATATTTTTGTTCGTATGAACTCGCGTTTTCTCGATCCGACCTTATGAACTTTTTCATTTGGACGTCTCTTTCAATTCGAATTGTGGTTTTTCATTTGAATGTGTTGTCTTTTACCGATCATTTGCCTAGGGTGTAGTCCTCTGAACTTAATTCCCTTGCAAACAATGCCTTATGGGGTGTAGTCTTGTCGACTTAATTCCCCTATTGGCCCCTCGAAGTGTAGTATGAGTTCACGACTCGTAGTACACTTGAGTAAGAGTCGACCTAGCATTGCACTGCCTTATTGGCTTGACTTGGCTTTTTGGTCGGAGCTCGAGTCGGCTATCCTGCTTTCGATCGAGCACATCGTGGTGCTTACGATCGAGCCGAGTTAAGGATCCATCGTGGGATCCGTCGACTGCTTAGCATCGTGGCTTACTGGCATGTCGGAAGTGATGTAAGCATTGTCAGTGACTTGGCTTTATTCACTATCTTTATTTTAAATCCATCGTATCGATGGACCATAGCTCGGAAGTGATATAAGCATTGTCAGTGACTTGGCTTTATTCACTATTTTCTCCGGCTTCATCGTGTCGAGGTGATATAAGCATTGTCAGTGACTTGGCTTTTTTCACCATATAGTGCTGAGTTGGGCGGGCCGGAGAACTGATGTCGTGGTCGATCATTGCCCTTTTTCCCCCTTTTTACCTTTTCATACGGTCTTGCATATGTAGCGTAATTAAAAAGGAAAAGAAAGCATGCTTTATAAAAGGAATCGAAATACAATGTCATATCGACCTATTACAACTGATGAAAGTAGAACTGCAGAAGTCATGAGGATAAGAAATAATTTAAACATAATACTTTCTGAGGTTGGTGGCATGCCAAGTTCGAGGCACTGTGCTTCCATCCGACCTGCCCAACTGATATGACCCCTTAGGATGCACTTTCAAGATTTTATACGGGCCTTCCCAATTCGGCTCAAGCTTGCCTATTGGGTCCTGCTTGCTGGCTTCATTTTTTCTCAATACGAGGTCTCCTACTTGGAAGTATTTGTATTTCACCCTCACGTTGTAATACTGAGAAATCTTTCTTTATAATCGCCATCCGATACGCCGCCATTTCCTCTTTTCTTCGACATTGTCTTTTTCTTCTCTTAGATCGGCAAAGATTAGTTTCGACATTATAAGCTAAAACCTGAGGCGATGCTAGTCCAATCTCTGCGGGTATCACGGCTTCACATCCATAGGCCATGGCAAAAGGAGTTTCTTGGGTTGCTGAGTTGGGTGCTGTGCGATATGACCACAATATACTGGGTAACTGAGCTGCCCAATCTCGGCCTTCATCTTCCAATCGCTTCTTCAATCCAAACTTGATCTCGCTGTTAAATGCCTGCTCGACTGTCCCATTGACCGAGGTCGGGCCATCGACGCCGTTTCTATGTTCGATTCTCGAACTCTTTCAACCAATTCTCGCACTCTATCATCAAGAAATTGAGTCCCGTTGTCCGAGATCAGATACTTCGGTATTCGAACCTCGCATAAAATATTCATCCATAGAAATTTTTAATGGTCCGAGCCCGATGTCGATGAAGAGCTTTGGCCTCGACCCATTTAGTAAAATAATCAACCGCAACGACGGCGTGATTCAAATTCCCGGAGCTCGTGGTAGAGGTCCGACTATATCGACTCCCCATTCATCGAACGGCCATACTGATTGATGGCATTCATTTCTCGTGCTTGCCGATGAGTTACCACATCGTGTACCTGGCAAGCTCGCAACTCCTTACCAATCGACTCGCATCTTTTGCATTGACGGCCGAAAATATCCTGCCCAGCTTGCATTTCCTTGCCAACATTCGAGCTCCGCAAATGATTACCACAGATCCTCGGTGTATCTCTTCGAGCGTATAAGTCCCTCTTCTTCCGATGCACATCGCATCCAAGGGGTTACAAATGATTTTCGATAAAGCACATAATCGAAAAGAGCGCACTGGAGGCTTGAAGTCGGATTTTCCGGCCCGAGATTTATCGGTGGGAGGATTCCATCTTTCAAGAATAGTGCTATAGGGTCCATCCAGGTCGATCCTTGGACCACGGGTTGCACGTCGACCTCGTTATAGCTCCGTTCTGCTAGCATCTCAACCAGAACTTTCCTCTTAGATTTGAAATTCGACGCGAGCTTAGACAACGCATCGGCTCGCTTGTTCTCACTCCGAGGCACCTGTTCGACTAGGATCGTCTTGAATTTCGACATTAACCCCTGAACAACCTTTAGATAGCTTTTCATTGATTCTTCTTTAGCTTCATACTCTCCCCGCACGTGATTTACCACAAGCTGAGAGTCGCTGTATACTAGAAGATTCTCGACTCCCAACTTCGATGCTAGCTTTAAACCTGTGATTAAGGCCTCATATTCGGCTTCGTTGTTCGTAGCCTTGAACTCGAATCGGAGTGCATACGGAAACTCTTCCCCTTTCGGACTAACCAGCAGTAAACCAGCTCCAGCCCCCTCTTTACTCGAGGCACCATCGACGTGGAGTGTCCACCGCTCTCCGATGATCAAGCTTTCCCTGCTCTAATTGAATCGACAACCCTTCGCTGCTGAAGTCACCCCAGAGCTTGACCCTTAATGGCTGTTCGAGGTAGAAACTCTATGTCGTATTCCGCTAGCTCGACAACCCATTTGGCTAATCGACCCGATGTCTCGGGCTTTGCTAGAATTTGTTTCAACGGTTGGTCAGTAACCACAGCAATGGGATGTGCTTGGAAGTATGGCTTCAACTTCCTCGACGCATGAACTAAACTCAGCGCTAACTTCTCCGCAGAGTATATCTGACCTCTGCACCATGTAGGGCTTTGCTGACAAAATAGATTGGGATTTGTCCCTGGTCTCCTTCTCGAACTAAGACAACACCGCTTCCTCACTGCATCGCTAGATAAACCAAGAGCTTCTCTCCATCCCGAGGTGAGGACAAATGTTGGCAAATCAGATAAATATTCTTTCAAATCGTCAAACGCCGACACTCCCTCATCCCATCGGAATGGACTAGCTTTTTCGGATCTTGAAGAAAGGTAGAGCTCTCAGGCTTGATATCGACGAAAAACGGTTGAGAGCCGCCATCCGACTTTGTCAACCTTTGCACCTCTTTGACATTCCGAGGTGTGGGCATGCTTTTGAGAGCCTCGATTTTATCTCGGATTAGCTCGATCCCATCTCTCGATATCATGTATCCTAGAAATTTCCCTGATCGGACCCCGAATGTGCACTTCTTTGGGTTGAGCTTCATTTTTGCCGTCCGCAATACCTCAAAACTTCTCTCACATCGACAAGAAACTGTCCCAAGGACTTGCTCTTGATCAATAAATCATCCACATAGACCTCCATATTCCGACCTATCTGTCTCTTGAAAATTTTGTTGACGGCCCGCTGATAAGTAGCCCCTGCATTCTTAAGCCCAAACGGCATCGTAACGAAGCAAAACGTGCCAAATTCTGTGATAAAAGCGGTTTTTTCTCGAGTCCTGTGGGTCCATAAAGATCCGATAATAACCCTCAGACGCGCATCGAGGAACCCGAATACCTCGAAGCCCAGTGTCGAGTCGACTAACTGGTCGATCTTCGGTAGCGGGTAAGAATCCTTGGGACATGCCTTGTTAAGATCTGTGAAGTCGACACACATTCGCCAGCTTTGATCTGGCTTCTTAACTATCTTGGATTGGCCAACCAATGCTGGTAAAATACCTCTCTCACAATTCCAAAGAACCAAAGAACTTGTCGACTTCTTTTCTTCATCGCTTTTCTCTCGGGGGCAAGATTTCTCTTCTTTTGCCGTATCGGCCTCTTTTTGGGATCGACGTTAAGTTGGTGCACTGCTATATCCGCCGATAGGCCAGGCATGTCATCCGCCTTCCACGCAAAAACGTCTCGAAACTCAACTAGGAGGTCGACCAAGGCTCTCATGTCGGGGTGTGGCATCCACTTCCCGATCTGTATCCCTTGACCTTCTTCCTCTCTCCAAACTCAAACTTCTTCGGTCGGGTCGGCAGAAACCCAGCTCCGATCTTCCTCTTCTTCAGGTATCAACTCCTCAACCAATACCTGCCCAACCCCTTTTCCTTTGATCGTAACGGACTACGCCCGGCTACCTCAACGCCTCCTTTGACTTCACGGGTACCGTACAGTGTTGGAAACTTCATGTTTGTTGTGGAAGGTCGAGATAATAGCTCTCGAGATCATATAGAGCCGGTCGGCCCAATATCGCGTTATACCCGAAGGGCCTTAACTACGACATAGGTCATTTCCATCGTCCGACCCTTTTCTCCGCGCTCCCACCGTCGTTAACAAATTGATCGACCCGGCAGGGTGGATGGCTGTCTGTAAAACCAAATAAAGGGGTAGATAACGGAATAATGTCTTCATCTTTCAACCTCATGGCCTTAAATGCTGAATAATAAAGGATATTAACGGCGCTTCCACTGTCCACACAAATCCTTTTACTCGCCCTCCCGCTTATTACCGCTTCGATCACTAACCCCTCACTATGGTCGGGAACTCGAACATCGCCCTTAGGCCCATAACCCACCTCCGTGGTAAACCTGATCCTTTTGACTCTCTCGATCTGTCTGACGAATGTCGACTTGATCGAGGCCGATCTGACTCATGCTCTGAAACGATTGTGTTAACGTCATATCCGGCACGATTATCTCGATGAGGATCTCGATTCTGAACTTCTCGAGGGTCATCTCGGCGATTGTCTCTGTATGTTGGGTCGGATGACCTTTCTCGTCGATTCCGATTATCTCGACGTGGAGACCGATCTTTCTTTCCGTTGTAGCTCTTTCTCTTGTACTCCTGACGGCCCTTTGGCTCGTCTTTTTCTGACCTGTCGACAACTTCATCCAATCGACCTCTTGATACAAAGCGCCGATATCCTCTTCAAATCAAAGCATTCTTCCGTGTCGTGCCCCACATCTCTGTGATAGTCACAATACTTGTGAGTATTTTTCCTTTTCTCTGGATCTTTGGACATCGGCTTAGGTGTCCGAGCGATGTTCTTCTTGATCATGATTGCCAATACCTCCCCCCGAGATCGGTTGAGGGGTATAAAATCCCGGTCTTTCAAATTTCCTTTCTTTCCCAACGATCCGATATCGGAGTCGTCGGTCGATCAAAGACATTGGACTTGCTTTCTTCGTTCCGACCCCTAGGCGACCGCCTTGTCCGGCTTCGAGTCGTTCTCAGCCGAGGCCAAGTGAAATGGTGTGCGACGCACCGCCTCTTCACCTTGGCGTAATCTATGGACTATGTTCACACATTCATCCATGTCATTCGGCATTTTCTTGGATAGCTTATCATACAAACTTCATATTCCGCAGACCTCCCACAAAGGCATTAACTTGCGCAAGGCATCACCGGCATTATGCACTTTCATGGCTTCAAGGTTGAAACGCCTCATGAAGTCGATAGTAGATTCCCTTTGTCTTGCTTGATATTCATGAGGTGCGTGGCGCTAAGGTGGAACTTCTTGTTCCCAATGAAAGCGCCTCGAATTTTTGTCCCAATCAGTAAAAAGCTAGAGATCGATCCGGGGCGTAGCTTGTGAAACCACTCCCGAGCTCGACTGCGGAGCAACGTGTCGAAAGCTCGACACTTCATGGCGTCATTGGCGCTTTCAACCTCATCGAGAGATATATATCGATATAGATGGTCCTCTGGGTCCGTAGTACCGTCATAGGGCTCCATCTTGGGCGGCTTAAAGGATTCGGGCATCGTATATATCTCGATTTCGGGACTAAATGGCGACTCAAGCCATTCAGTGGGTTGATCTTTACCCACAATGCGGTTGAACTCGTTTCGGATGCTATCCTCGACCTGCCGCTGGAGCTTTTCTTGTTCAGGACGTTTGCGGGCGTTAGTCACGCTGATTTCAATCGCGCCTTCCTCGCACTCTTCTTGAGGCTCGACTGGCCTCTTCCCCTTAGCATTATCAATCTCCTTATGACCTGGAGGGTCTAACTGATGTTCTTCAGGGGGATTGCAGATTCCCTTACCTATGAGTGCCGAGGCTACCACTCTCTTCAAGGCGTCCTCATCCAAAGATGCTAGGTGATCTGCCATGTCTTGCAGCTGTGGGGGAAGCTGAGGCCTGGGTGGATCTGCAGCCGCGGGTCTAGATCCAGTGGGGACTTCTTGAATCTGAGATGGAACCCCTGCTGGATCTATATCTGTGCGCTCTTCGATCTGCATGTTCTTGCTGTTCGTCGGTTTCTTCCTTGCTGGCGGCACCATTGCAATCTCTTTACCAACTCACCGGTAGAAGGCCCTCCTTCTAGCGCCAAATGACGATGCTAAATAACGCACCACCAGTGAATTGAAGCCACGCGTAATCTAAGGATGAGCTGTAAGAGATCGAAATGGTTAAATATGAATAAAAGGTGGTATTTTTGGTGTATTATGGTTGAGTCCAAGAATGTATCTTGGATTGCCTACGTATCCTGTCTGAAAGTCCAGGAATCAAGCCTTACGTAGTTCCTGGAGCTATGTATTTATAGGCACATGTCCTCCTTCTGCCCTAAATTAAGGGCGGCTGGGTCTATTGACATAAATACCCTTAAATGGGCCTTGCCTCCGTGCCCAAGTTACCTGTGGGATGTGGGCCCAGGAGGACAGGCTAATGTGTATGACATCGACTCGAAGAAGATCGACGTGGTCGCTCGAGTCCGCACTTTGGTGGATCTCACTTGAGTCGTGGTCTTGGGCTGCGTATCGTATCGACCCGATGCGGATAGGCCGCCCGCACTCTTTCAAATGCCAGATGGATCAATCAAATAATTCCACGTGGAGGCGTGAACCCCCGTATCATCACCTAGCTTCTTGGGTTGAGAATTTATATTCCAGCTCACTAAATGAATTGATTAAGGAACAAATTAAATTATCTTTATCACTTAGTTCCCTTTTAAGGTGCATAACTTCATATTTTAACTTAAAATTTTCTCTGGTTAAAATAGAAAATGTGGAGTTATTTTCATTTACCTCATATTCAGAATATGTTTGAGGCACAAACGCAGATTCAGCATTAATTTCAACAACCGGACTGATTTGTCATGATTCAAGATGAGGGTTAGGCTCAAAACAAAGAAATTGTTCAAAGAATATGTTCGACAAACAGGACTAATTTGCTCATATTCGAAATTGTTTTCAGCAACATCACGATTCAAAGAACAAGGTGCTTTTTTGTGATTCACTTTTGATGATGATTCGAAACAAAGAATCGATGCAGTCAGATATCCGATCGAGAGGAAGATGCATCGATATTTCTTTCTTGTATAGTGAAGGCTCGAAACATCCGAATGCGGCTTGTAAAAGCTCTTTCATCGTGTTCATCGACACTCATCACTTCTTGGATCGAGTGATCTAACTCAGATTCATAACTAGAACTATTCGATTTAGATTCATAACTCAAACTGTTTGATTCAGCATTGTGAGGTTCAGATTCAGGGCATTGAAGAACAGTTTTTGAAGAATGATTAGAAAACTCAGGATTAGACTGTGTATGAGACAACATAGTCATCTCATGAACATATGCTAATTCCATAAGTTCTTTAATACTTAAATAGTTTGGATATTTTTCTTCTTTAATGAAGGAGACAAAAGAAGACCATTCAGGACTAAGGCTTCTTGAAATCTTTCTAAGAATTTGTATTTCAGAAAAATATTTATCAAAAGATTTCAAGCTGTCAACAATCAGTTTCAATCTGGAAACCATGTCATTAACAAACTCATTTGGACTCATTTGGAATGATTCATATGAATGCATGAGTTCATTTATTTTATGAGACGGGCCTGATTGTTCATGTCTCTTTTTCAATGTATCACATACTTCTTTTGCAGTTGTACATGAATAAACAGACCGTCTTTCAACTGGACCAAGAGAGTTAATAAGGATGGCCATGGCTCTAGAATTTCGATAAGCAATAAGCTCGACTTGTTCCAAAGCATTTCCATCTTTATCAACTGCAATTCCAGCTGAATTAGAAATGCAAAGACCATCTTCTACAATGAACCATAGATGCAGGTCTCAACTTCCTAAAAAAGTCTTCATTTTACTCTTCCACACAGCATACCTTGTTCCATCGAAGAAAGGTGGTCTTTGACCAAACACTTCTTCTTTTGCAGGATCATAGGTATATTATGTAGAAGCCATAAATGAAGGTTCAAGAAAAGAAATTGTGGTTAAGGTGAATGTTGTGATACAATGCACAATGCAGTATACGAATGATGTATGAGTCCAAACAAGATCGGAATGACACCGAAATTCAGAAAAACTTGGACTGTTGGTGAAGAGATGTGATAGTGTGTGTAACAACCAATGAGATTAAAACTTTAAGCTGTAAGACTCAAGTTTTAATTAACTTTGAAAATATGGGTTGTTATAAAATGAATCAGAAGTGCAGGATTATGAAAAGCGTTGTGAACAATTTTGGGCTTTGGTCCAACGCAAATTTGAACCTAAACGAAGCAGGCGTATCTATTTGGGTAGCCCTGCAAACTACCAACTCACAAGACAAGTGTAAAATATCACGATTGTAATAGAGAAATAAAATTAAGATCATTCACTCGAGATACTACACACAGATTCAAGATTTAATAACAGATAGCCACGTAACTTTCAGATTCAAAGAAACACACAACCACACAAACTTGTAGCAATGCCAATACAGCACAGGAATTTCGAACTATAACAAATATAGCAGCTAAAACATATAGATCAAAATTCAACACATATAAGCAAGTTTCACCACTTATCACAAAAACACAATAAATACGATCACTAAACAAACTGATACAGAAACTGATCAACTGGTGACATGTTCTGATACAGAATGTAAAACAGGTATCAGCAAGGTCAAAACCAAGCTCTGCTACCATAGTGTTGGATCGAGAACAAGCAATAAATACTCTAGAGGGGGGTGAATAGAGTATTATGACCTTTTAAAAATTCTTTAACCATTTTCAAGGATACTTATGTAGTTAAAAACAATTCAGTGGTTTATCAGAGAAAATCGGAGTATACACTTAACTTAGTTCAGTTAACGAACCTAGGCGGAAGATCTAGTTTCAATTAACTATATGAACCTAAGTTAACTTCAGTTGAATAGTTTCCAGATCAAGTTCAGTTTGTTATGATAAAAAACTGTGATTGCAAAGCTGAAACTGATACCAAATAATGTAACAGTTTGAACACAATTGCAATTACAACACTTAACCAAAATCAGCATAGAAGAGATGCAGATTCAGATTTCAGAGTGTTAACTTATAACATGCAACTTCTAAGTGTTCAACAAAAATCACAGAATTGCAGAGATTCAGTTTTTATCTTGTTTAAGCCTAAGACATGCAATTCTAAGGTGTGTGATGACGGTCAAATTATACCCGTAAAAGTCATCAACATTGACCTTAAATCGAGATTGATAATGTATATTTCATATTAAATCACATGTTTATATTTATTATTTAATGTTAAGTGATTATTAATATGATATTTGGTATTTAGCCGTTTTCATTATTAAAAGCCGATTTATTGTGCGATAAATGCTGATTTTGTAGATCACGACAAATCGAGAGGATAAATGTCATTCAATCAATGGATCTCAAGATAATAAGGAAGAAAATCGGAGCATTAATCAAGAGATAAATTAGAGAAATCAGATCAACACGCAAGCGTGGAGTGGGAGCAAAGATAGACGAAAAACGATTAACGTGTGCAAAAGTAGGTTCGGTCGACCGAGCCTATAGCTTCGGGTCGACCGAGTGGGTGCTTCGTTGACCGAGTGTGTCACCGGTCACTTTTCGGATTTTTTCGTATTTACCTTCTAGATCCTTCATAAGTCGGCAGAAACTCCTATATAAGCAAGCAGCTACGAGAATTGTAATATACACCAATACACCAACACATCCCATCATCATTCATTCTTTCTTCAATCTTACAATTCATAATACAACTTTGATACAATGTAGAATAATTTGAGGGTTTCCAGCAATTTAAGGGCTGTAATATGTAAGCCTTTATTTTCTGTTTCTTTCTTGTAAGTAATTAATCCCTCCCAATTATGCTTAATCGTTTGAGTTAGTTAATCATAGCTAGATGATGTAGATCTAGGCTATGACGTTAGGAAGGTGGCGATACCTTGTCTATGAGGATTCCATAACCTACGTCATACACTTAGTATTTATTCATGAATCTACTTGATTTAATTAATGCGTATCTATGTTAGTTTATATGAATGCTTTACGAATTACTGTTTAATCCGTTGTGTATGATGAAACGCCGAGAGATATGTTCGGGGATGTAATCACGGGAAAAGACCATTCGGTCGACCGAGCCCAGCTATTCGGTCGACCGAGCCCTGTTTTCATCCATTAGATAGCCATGTCTTTATGGTTAGGTTAACTTAATAGAATTTATCATCTTGGTAGGTATGGCTACGGCTACGTTGCTCGTCTGTTTTAATTAGCGTATGATTAGAAAATACCAATATAGGACTCCTAGGTCGGCTCACGAATGATCTTTCGGGACTTTCAGTGAGACCTAGATCTTTTTTGTATTAGGGAATTGACGTCATCTAGTTGTACGTACGTCGTAGATTAGCATGAGACTATAACTCGGTAATTGTTAATGGGACGAAGACTGATGCGATCGTTTAGGAAGTACGCCTAACCATAGGAATGTTGCCTAGACGAGGTGTATGGTTAATATCGGCATCCTTAGAGTCGTAAGCGTGTGAGTTATATGAGATGGAGGCACTTAAAAGGCGAAGTCACGTAACAATATCACAGTGATCTAGTGACCTACCGGTGCTAAGTCAAGTTAAAGAGGATGACTCCCGTAGCCAATCTAAGATAGATACAAACGGATTGACGCTTAATAAGTTCGATTTATTATATAAATTATCTAGGTCCAAACGATAAAGACTATAATTGGGGAGGTTAATTACGTTGTGTCGAGTCGTGTCTTTACTTTTCTTGTTTTATGTTGGTCGTAGACCGCCTTTATGTCCTTGACGTGTTTCATTAATTGTTTGTATATAAGATGATCCACAATTGGTTCCCTGTGGGATCGACCTTGATTCACTATAGCTATACTACGATGGGCCTAGTCCTCTTGCTAGTATTGGTTTATGGTGGTCGAGTATATTATAACCTGATTGACCACGTCATCAGTGTGTATCAAGATATAAACTATCTAAAGCACATATGTGTGATCTACTAGAGATCACACCCACATACAAAGATTTCACTAGATGTCATTTGAGTCTTATTACAAAACAAAAACAAAAGGAGATAAAATTACAACACTTTTACTGTTAAAGTGTCACTAACCGAATAACCAAATTAGTGTTAGTCTTAAGCGAACCACATACTCCGACTAACACTAAGATGTCCTAAATCCTTAATAACAACATTCAATAGATTTGTACAACACACTCACCAAATGAGTAACACTCACCAAAGGAGTAAAACACTCACCAAAGGAGTACTTGCCAAGAATCACTGCCCGGATTCTTGAACCCGAATTCAGCTCCGTGAATTCGTAACCCAGCAGGAACGAACCGAACTGCTGAACCACAGCTTGGCCTAGCTATTCCCTTGTTATTGCTCCTCAATAACAAGTGGAGAACACTCTCAACACTACAACACAACTCACTAAAGGTTTCTTCTAGAGGTACACTCTAACACACTAACACCTCACTTTTCTAACACTCAAGAAATTAAAATTGATTTCAGTATACAAGTATTGAGAAAATAAGGTTGAGACTTAGTGAATATGTTGACTGGAGAGGCTGTTCTACACTTTCATTTGATATGGCTGGGTATATTTATATTGTAGTCCAGCTACAGCTTTGCAGCAATATCCAACGGTTCTTTTGCATTTTCAGGTACAGCTTTTTGTCTTTTGTGCAATCTAGCTCCAACGTCCATAATATGATGTACCAAGAGAGAGTTTACACACTTAAACAAACATATTAAATCTGTGGTAGAAAAGTAAATAACATTTGCAAGTACTGAACAGTCATAATAAAAGACTTGGAAGAAAACAAAAGACACATTTAACAAGGCACATATCACATGGGAGAGAAAAATGGCACAACTTTTCAAACATCATGTTGAAGACAACTTTTACATGTACCTAGGAGAAGGGTTTAAAATAGATCAGAAAAATATTTTTATATTTATTATACACATATATATATAAGTGATAAATATATCATTGATATGTGTACCCAAAATACATATTAAAAATAAAATTGACCACCCACGTGATGTAGTCAACATATATATATATATATATATATATATATATATATAGACTTAACAACCATAGACAAGAAAATGGACAAAACTCAACAAGCAATATATTTTATATAAATATGTGTATAGACACAAAGCAGATACATAGATTAATTAGTATATTTTCGGATTGAGAATTCAACACAAATATGGACAAACTTGATACAATGATACAGCAAGTTTACACTGAATACATATTAACCGATATATATATATATATATATATATATATATATATATATATATATATATATATATATATATATATATATATACAGCAACACATTAGGACCAACAATAATCAAGAGAAAAGAAGGTAGAACATGTATCATCATAGCATCAAACCACATATTCATTTAAACATGCATGTCAAATTTTCGGATAAACTTAAAAGTAACAAATTATAGCATAGAAATTAGGCACATTGGACATTGTAAAGAGAGAAAGATTAAGCCTTTGACTCGTTTTCGATTTATCAAAAATCACTGAAAGATTAGACATTTAAACTCAGATTTTTTGTTAAGCAATTTTGACAGATTAACAACAAAACAAAATCGATTTGCAAGACCAAGGGCATATCAAGAGCATGTACAAATCGATTAGTCAATATATTCAGATCTAAACAGAGAATGCCATACTCGATTAATGTTACAAGCTTTAATTAGATTAGAAACTCGATTTAAGCAAAACTAGGTGATTAAAGCACGAAAAACACAGGTCTTCTCATGCAATTCGATTAAGCATTTTAATCACTAAAAGATGAAATCTTTAACACTCAGAAAAGTCAAATAGGGCCTGAGATCTAAGATTGAGAAAGAGACAAAAGAAAGATCAATTCAAAAATACCAAGCAAAGAAGAACATTCCTGAACGAGATTCACGGGTCGATTTTGGTGGATGATATGTCATCATCGGCTTCAAATACACCATCATCGGCCTCAGCAAAGTCAGAGATTCATTTTGGCCGGTTCTCCACCTTCACGGACACACTGAGCACAAGCCTGGCATCAACAAGTGTTGCAGAGATTCCAAGGTCCAAATCAGAGCTATTTCGGAATGAACACAGCAACGTTGAACCAAAAGGTTATCAACAGAGAGCTATTTTGGGTAGAAGACAGATTGTTGAAACCATAAGGTTTCTTTAGCATATAGAAAAGTCATGGAAGAGGAAATAGATCAGGTAGACAATTGAAAGCTGTGTGAGAGACTGAAGCTTTTTCAGAGAAAGGAAATGAAGGAGTTGTTTAAAGAAGAAAGCAAAAAAGGCTCTGTTGAATTAATAGAAAGAGAAAGGAGTTTGGTGTTATACGAAAAAGGGGATATGGAACAGTGGAGGATTTATGATGTGAGTAAAAGAGAAAGAGAAAGTTTATGTAAAATAATGGGGTAGGGTTTATCAAAAAGAAGGTTTAATAATATATATAATAAGATATATAATATGTTACGGGTGGGAAAAGGGACAAGGGCTGAAAGAACCAAAACTATATATTTGAATAAAAATAATTTTATACTAGATGGGCGTACCGTGCGATGCACGGTGGGTTCTTTATTTTATATTTTTACCAGTTTATAGTTTCGGCCGATTCATTTGTAATGTTATGTATCGAAATTTTTCTGTTTGAATTATGCTACGTAGTGACAAAACCATTTCTAAGTTAGTTGCCATGATGAAAGTGAGCCCTAATATATATTCCAAAAGTATTTCTATAGACCATTCCATACCTGCTTAACACATCCAGAAATTTCTAGTCATCTAGACATTCATTCTATTTGCTAAATATTTATCAGACTGTCATAATGTTGTCCAATAGAGAGATTTCCATGACAAATCCCATTGTCGTTTTAGTCACTTAATTTACATAAGCCAATTGAATGGCATTATCCCTATTTACATTCCAAAATAGATTATAAATAATCATTAGTACTTTTGAATGAGCAAAAACTTGTATGCCCTCAATTGTGGACTCAAGTTGTTTTAGCAGCTTTAGCCCTCCTATTTGAGTGGGATAGTCCCCACAAGTTTCTTAACTGCCAAGTCTAAAACTTCTTGGGCCGCAAACGCCCAAATTGCCTAGGGATGACTCTAGAAAATTGCTCTTGAGAGTATGCTTGATGACAAACATGTATGTGATCATCGCTAAGAAACTACAAAATAAGATATCATCTTCAATGCAAATATACATCACTGAGGTATGGGAAATTCTTAAAGATGTTAAATTAAATTATTAATGAAATTTATCGACTAAATTCTAAAATTAGCAAGCATATGGACCAAAATAAGCTAAAAATAACTCTTTACAACAGACTTACATCCGCCATCCTCGCTCTCAACAGTGGATCTTCTTCCATGCGTATGAGCTTCCATTGGTTGCCAAGAAACCCTCATTTTCGTGCATCTTCAATTACACCAACAACCAAAGATCATGACCATAGGAAAAGGCGGAAAATTATATATCAAAGTTGAGATTTATAACATGATTTGGACACCCTTTTCATCTTCTTTTTAGGAAGATGCCGGAAAGTACATAGTCTACCAACAGAAAATCAACAAACATGAAAATGAGCTTTTACTTGATAAAAATTAAGGACAAAACATATTATAAACCTTCAAAGTATAAATGGAGATGAAAAGGAGATGAATAAAATGAATTGACGATAAGTAAATGATGAACAGATACCGAAATCGAAGCCACCATCACCATCTATGCTGCCCTCATCTGATTCTGCATCGCAAAAATGACTCAGAAACAATTAAGAACTTGTCCAATCATTGAAGGCTTCATTTTATTAAAAAAAAAAACAACAACAACAATAATAACAACAAACACTTGAGCCAAGAAGTAGAATCATCAAATTAATAATAAACCTGCACATATAGTTTGCAAGATAGAATACCGGTTATCAGCCGTTACCAAATTCAAATGTATTACTAGAACCAGAAGATTCAACAAATCAGAAACAGAGAAGCCGAAATCTTTGAAGTAAAGACCAACATTAGCATTGTAAAATTTTGCAAAGCATATTAAGAAGGACTAATCCACAAAATTACACCAAGACACCTCTCTCGTTAATTCGATGCGATCATAACAACTATAATATCCCAAAAGGTAAGCAACCGGTCCTAACAACTAGAATGTACAATATCCCACAAAAGGCAAGAAATCACCCCGCTTTCATCATGAACAAAACGTGGTAGGGATCCTTCCAACTTTCTAAATACAAAGAAAAATATAGACAATGTAGGGGGTTATGGTGAAGAACTTTTTTTTACTAACAACCATTTTATCCAATCACAAATAATTCTCAACATCAAGAATAAGATAAAGCAAAAATCAAGGTGAAGGAAAGTTTCAATGAGTTTAGTCTACACTACAAAGACTAACAAATCACAACCAAGTCCACCATCCTCAGGTCAATTTTGGTAACCAAATGTTCTGATTCAAAACTCAAAATTTAAAAAAAAATCAAAGGTTAACTCGGTAGGAATGATTTATTGAACACCGTCAACAATTTTCTTGAAGAATATCTTAAAATATATAAAAACAAATATCTTTGCATGATGATCCATTTTTAAACTCGGCAGAGAATTTAAATACCTTCTCCAATTAGCTTTTGTAAACATGATTGAAATGACAAACTCACACAATTATCGCTCAATTTGATGCAATAAAAAAATTAAAGAAAAAGATGGAAGAGCAAAAGAGATGAAAGAAAAATGATAATGCATAGAACATGGAAGCAGGGATAATAAACCGTCACCAACATCAGATCCGCCGCCACCGCCACCGCCACCATTGTCGGATTCTGCACAACGAAGAAAAAGAAAATCAAAATTAATGATAACAGATAGACAAGGAAATAGATTTAAGCATAAACAAAACCATTAGATCAAGGGAAAACATATTTTGTTGGTCCCTTGGAAAGGCTAACACAAATTTAGACCGGGGGGGGGGGGGGTGTGAATAAACTTGTCACCAAAAGCTCACCCAAAAACTGAATCTTAAACTAGATTAAGTTCAACTTAAAAACTTGTGTGGAGTTAAGCTAACTTAGCTGAGTATAAGTCAAAACTGACTTATCCTGAACTGAGTTAACCGGCAGCGGATTAAATAAGCCTTTGTAAAATATGAGTTATCAGTTAAAGTGCTGACTCAGTTTCTAGTATTTGCTGAGTATGTGAACTAGATGAATATAACTACAATGCAGTAATTAAATGCGTAAAGTAAATAGACAAGAATTATAGAGGTTCCAGTTGGTGTAGTTCTGTCAGTCCTCTCTTCCCCTGTGATGCGGAGGAAAATTTCCACTAGAACTTTTGAGATGGCCCAGTTACAAAAAGTCCTATACTGATAGTCCTTGACTAATCCCTATTTTCACTATCTAAACACTTGTAGAACAGGTAGGATGGCTGCTCTTGGATTGTTTGAAACACTGGTCCTTGGAGGGTTGTCTTGCCTCTTCACCAGCTCATCACAAATATAGTCTTCCTGACTGCAGCTCAACTGTCCTTCACACCTTCTTGGTGTTTCACACTCTAAGACCTTTGATAAAATCAAAGTTGAGACTTGAATCAATAACTATGATTCAATTGTTATTTGAGATTCTCTTCTAGATATATATATATATATGTATATATATATATATATATATATATATATATGTTATGCACGGCTCTGTATTTCTTCAAATGATTGATCTTGATCTTCCTTTGAATGCTTATGAACACTTGAAGAAATTTCTTGATCTTGCAATAAAGCATATGGCAGGAATTCTTCTGATTACTTTCCCCCTTTACTTGATCTTTCTTGACTAGATGATTCTTAGAATTCCACACTCTTCTTGTTGTAGAAGAGATCTATTTATAGGGGTTTCTCTAACGGTTAGTTCATTCGGATTTGAATCATTATACCCGTTAGTGGTCCTGCTTTTCTTTTGTATGTCAGTGTCAGAAAGGACACCTTTACAGACCAATAAAATTGCTTGATTTATAATGGTCTGATTCTTCATAAGTTTTACTTATTCCAGTTCCAAATCTGATTCAATAAGACGTGGTCAGTTTAAGAGCATTAACTGAGATTTTACTCTTCTTCAAAATCTCAGTACTCTATCCTTCATCTGATTATTATTGACTTAATCAGAGTACACCTTTTTTAATATATCATCTAAGATTTCATTGTCCATATGATTCTTAGTCCTTCATACAAGATCCATAAAGTCAGTTCAGGTCATCACAGACTTGCCTGAAGTCTAACTTCATAGTCTCGACTTGGTCTTCATAAACTGAGTTTGAACCCTCAGTTCTTCATTCTTCAATAACCGAGTTTGAACCCTCAGTTCTTCTATCTTCTAGATAAGCCAACTGAGTCTGTGTCTCTCAGCGAACTTACCTTCTTCAGTTCTTTCATAACTGAGTCTGATTCCTCAGTTATGGTTGAAGTACTCTTGGTCAGGTTCAGTTGGGAACTCAGTTCAATAAATCAGTTTCTCATATTCTCAGTTCTGAATCTAGAACTATTACAGTGCTTGTCTGATTAACTTATACAACTATATCAGACTCTATTAAATCATATACAATGATTTTTAGACATGTTTTTTACTTTGCACTATAACAGTTAGTTATGACACTTCCTCAATGGGGTCTAAAAACAATAACTGAATAAGTGATGAATCATCATCAAAACATAAATTTTATTTCCAACATATTTACAAAATGAAAAACCTACAAATGATAAGCACAAACCAGACCTAAAAAGAAAAAGGGCTCTGCTTGTCTCCGTAGGGATCTATAACTTTTATAAAATGGGAGGCTCATCAAGGCAAATAGACATAGCAAATACTCTGCAATTGAATATCATGAGGCTTGAATTCAAAACATAGACTAAAATTGAGGCCCATGAGGCACATGCCGACATTGAATTCTCAGAGAAAGGAGTTTGGTGTTATACGAAAAAAGGGATATGGAACGGTGGAGGATTTATGAGGAGAGTAAAAGAGATAGAGACTTATTTTTAGAAGATATAAAATGGTGTATGGGAAAGAGGGAAGTGATAAAGACGGGTGGTTAATTGAGATAGTGGGATAGATGCCTAGAATCATCTAGGGGAGGGGTGGCAGGAAATTTTATGTAGTGTTTGTCAAAAAGAAGGTTTAATAATGTATATAATAAGATATATAATATGTTACGGGTGGGAAAAGGGGCAAGGGCCGAAAGAACCAAAACTATATATTTGAATAAAAATAATATTATATATATAGATAGATAATGAGATGTAATATAATAAAAATATATCACAAACATAAGAGAAAATAATGTGACATATATAGTATAAGATTAGAGTAATGTCACATGTCACATAACTATTCAAGTCATGACAAAGATCGTTTGACACATTTATAAAAATCAAACTCTTAATTTGACACACATAGATTTTGATAAAATACTGTAAAGCAATTTATGTCACATATAAAATATAGTAAAAAGCTTTAGTGTGACATACACAAGTTATTGATCAAGTATCATAAGATATTTTGGTCACATAAAATAGTATGGACAAAATAGGCTTGTAGTGACTTGATAATTTTGAAACTCGATGTCACTTAGTATCAAGACATTTAGTGACAAGGTTAATTGTAGGGTAATCATATGATATATCCCAAAATAAATATATTTTGAAATACATCAACACAAAATACTCAACAATTCTCCCCCTTTGATTATTTTCAAAATATTCTTCTAAAACTTTATTTTGGGGTAGGCTCCCCCTACAAATGAACTTTCATTAAAAGTTAAGCATTAAGCTCCCCTTTAATAAAACATTTCTAACTTATCAAAATAAATTTTAATACATATCTCTCCCCCTTAGTTTGAAAATTAATCAAGGGATTAAAACATAGGAGAGAAAAGATATTATACTTGAAAAACATATACTTAAAATTGTCACAAAATACTTAACAATTAAGGCCTTAATGTGTAAAAAGGAAAAAGAGGAAGATTGAGGTCAGGGAAAGGATTTTTTTTGATAGGAAATTGATATCAAGAATGATACCAAAAGAGGATAAGGTGGAGGATAGGATGTGAGGTCAAGGACAAAGTAGATACCAAAAAGCCTACAAAACAAACATCAAGAAACTTGGTACCCCTTTATTCTTTGGCTCCTTGAACATTAGTCAATAAAGATTTAGGCAGCCAAATTTGCTCAACTTTGGATCCTTGTGCACTACCAAGAGAAGACTTAGGTACCCAAACTTTCCTAACTTTAGGTCTATGAGCAAAATTATTAGAACCATAGGCTCTAAAATGCTGTCCATAAGAACCATAAGAAGGATGAGTATGGAAATGCTGAAAATATGGGGTATAAGAATGCTTAAATGAGGTGCATGATGATAATGATATGGTGTGTGATGTGGGGGCTGCATATAGTGATATTGAGCAGCTTGTGGTGTAAAAGCATGCTGGAAATGTGTATAAGATGTGTATGAGGCCTAGGAGCATAATGTATAAATCAATGTGTGTTCCCAGAATCATGGGAACGGGATGAATGATATGTCCTATGACCATGTTGTCTAGAAGATGATGAATGACTCGTATTATTGTGATATGTAGGTGCAAAATTTTCAGCTTGATGAAAGTGGTGTCTAGGAGTGAAGTTCCTAGATCCTCTTCTATCATATTGAAAAGAATGGTGATTCCTAGGAGCATGATGTCTAGGTGAGTGACGTGAAGATGATTCTGCCTTAGGCTATGATGCAGTGGTGTGATGTGTATGAAATGGTGTAGATGATGATGATGATGATGCTTGTGAAAGAAAATTAGGTATTGGTTTATAAAGTAAAGAGGGCTGCATTTCAGGGACTGTATCTTCGCCCTTTCCATCTTCCTTAGAAGAATCAGGACTTAGGTCAGTTTGAAGTTTAGATTCCTAAGGAAATGAGGGAGTAGTGTTTAGCTCATTAAAGCTATTTTCAAATTCTTGAATGATCTTTTTGAACACATCTCTCTCAAATCTTAAGGCTTCTAGATCAACCTTTAACTCTAAAACCTTTTGTTTTAACCTAGCTTCTTGGGTTGAAAATTTATATTCAAGCTCGCTAAATGAATTGATTAAGGAACAAATTAAATTATCTTTATCACTTAGTTCCCTTTTAAGGTGCATAACTTCACATTTTAACTTTAAATTTTCTCTGGTTAAAATAGAAAATGTGGAGTTATTTTCATTTACCTCAGATTCAGAATATGTTTGAGGCATAAACGCAGATTCAGCATTAATTTCAACAACCGGACTGATTTGTTTGCGATTCAAGATAAGTGTTAGGCTCAAAAAAAGAAAAATTGTTCAAAGAATATGTTTGACAAAGATGACCGATTTGCTCATATTCGTAATTGTTTTTAGGCAACATCACGCATTCAAAGAACAAGGTCGCTTTGTTGTGATTCGACTTTTTTGATGAAGATTCGTAAACAAAGAATCGATGTAGGTGTATATTTGACTGAGAGGAAGATGCATCGATATTTCTTTCTTGTATAGTGAAGGCTTGAAACATCCGAACGACTTGTAAAAGCTCGTTCATCGAGTTCATCGACACTACTCGCGGCCGACCGAGTGATCTAACTCGCATTCATAACTAGAACTATTCGATTCGATTCATAACTCAAACTGCTTTGATTCAAAGATTGTGAGGTTCGATTCATGGCATTGAAGAACAGCTTTTGAAGAATGATTAGAAAACTCGAGATTAGGATCGCTTATGAGACAACATAGTCATCTCTCATGAACATATGCTAATTCCATAAGTTCTTTAATACTAAAACAGCTTTGGATCTTTTTCTTTTTTAATGAAGGAGACAAAAGAAGACCATTCAGGACTAAGGCTTCTTAAAATCTTTCTAAGAATTTGTATTTCAGAAAAAAATTTATCAAAAGATTTCAAACTGTCAACAATCAGTTTCAATCTGGAAACCATGTCATTAACAGACTCATTTGGACTCATTTGGAATGATTCATATGAATGCATGAGTTCATTTATTTTATGAGACGGGCCTGATTGTTCATGTCTCTTTTTCAGTGTATCCCATACTTCTTTTGCAGTTGTACATGAATAAACAGACCGTCTTTCAACTGGACCAAGAGAGTTAATAAGGATTGCCATGGCTCTAGAATTTTGATAAGAAATAAGCTCGACTTGTTCCAAATCATTTCCATCTTTATCAACTTCAATTCCAGCTGAATTAGAAATGCAAAGACCATCTTCTACAATGATCCATAGATGTAGGTCTAAACTTCCTAAAAAAAGTCTTCATTTTACTCTTCCACACAGCATACCTTGTTCCATCGAAGAAAGGTGGTCTTTGACCAAACACTTCTTCTTTTGCAGGATCATAGGTATATTATGTAGAATCCATAAATGAAGGTTCAAGAAAAGAAATTGTGGTTAAGGTGAATGTTGTGATACAATGCACAATGCAGTATACGAATGCTGTATGAGTCCAAACAAGATCGGAATGACACCGAAATTCAGAAAAACTTGGACTGTTGGTGAAGAGATGTGATAGTGTGTGTAACAACCAATGAGAATAAAACTTTAAGCTGTAAGACTCAAGTTTTAATTAACTTTGAAAATATGGGTTGTTATAAAATGAATCAGAATAGCAGGATTATGTAAAGCGTTGTGAACGATTTTGGGCTTTGGCCCAACGCAAATCTGAACCTAAACGAAGCAGGCATATCTATTTGGGTAGCCCTGCAAACTACCAACTCACAAGACAAGTGTAAAATATCACAGTGTAATAGAGAAATAAAATTAAGCTCATTCACTCAGATACTACACACAGATTCAGTACTTAATAACAGATAGCCACATAACTTTCAGATTTAGCAAACACACAACCACACGAACTTGTAGCAATGCCAATACAGCACAAGAATTTCGAACTATAACAAATATAGCAGCAAAAACATATAGATCAAAATTCAGCACATATAAGCAAGTTTCAGGACTTATCACAAAAACACAATAAATACAATCACAAAACAAACTGATACAGAAACTGATCAACTGGTGACATGTTCTGATACAGAATGTAAAACAGGTATCAGCAAGGTCAAAACCAAGCTCTGCTACCATAGTGTTGGATCGAGAACAAGCAATAAATACTCTAGAGGGGGGTGAATAGAGTATTATGACCTTTTAAAAATTCTTTAACCATTTTCAAGGATACGTATGCAGTTAAAAACAATTCAGTGGTTTATCAGAGAAAATCAGAGTATACACTTAACTTAGTTCAGTTAACGAACCAAGGCAGAAGATCTAGTTTCAATTAACTATATGAACCTAAGTTAACTTCAGTTGAATAGTTTCCAGATCAAGTTCAGTTTGTTATGATAAAAGATTGTGATTGCAAAGCTGAAACTGATACCAAATAATGTAACAGTTTGAACACAATTGCAGTTACAACACTTAACCAAAATCAGCACAGAAGAGATGAAGATTCAGATTTCAGAGTGTTAACTTATAACATGCAACTTCTAAGTGTTCAACAAAAATCACAGAATTGCAGAGATTCAGTTTTTATCTTGTTTAAGCCTAAGACATGCAATTCTATGGTGTGTATCAAGATATAAACTATCTAAAGCACATATGTGTGATCTAATAGAGATCACACCCACACACAAAGATTTCACTATATGTCATTTGAGTCTTATTACAAAACAAAAACAAAAGGAGATAAAATTACAACACTTTTACTGTTAAAGTGTCACTAACCGGATAACAAATTAGTGTTAGTCTAAAGCTAACCACATACACCGACTAACACTAAGATGTCCTAAATCCATAATAACAACATTCAATAGATTTGTACAACACACTCACCAAAGGAGTAACACTCACTAAAGGAGTAAAACACTCACCAAAGGAGTACTTGACAAGAATCACTACCCGGATTCTTGAACCCGAATTCAGCTCCGTGAATTCGTAACCCAAAGAGAACGAACCGAATCAATAAACACACAGCTTGGCCTAGATGTTCCCTTGTTATTTCTCCTCAATAGCAAGTGGAGAACACTCTCAACACTACAACACAACTCACTAAAGGTTTCTTTTAGAGGTACACTCTAACACACTAACACCTCACTTTTCTAACACTCAAGAAATTAAAATTGATTTCAGTATACAAGTATTGAGAAAATAAGGTTGAGACTTAGTGAATATGTTGATTGGAGAGGCTGTTCTACACTTTCATTTGATATGGCTGGGTATATTTATATTGTAGTCCAGCTACAACTTTGCAGCAATATCCAACGGTTCTTTTGCATTTTCAGGTACAGCTTTTTGTCTTTTGTGCAATCTAGCTGCAACGTCTATAATATGATGTACCAAGAGAGAGTCTACACACTTAAACAAACATATTAAATCTGTGGTAGAAAAGTAAATAACATTTGCAAGTACTGAACAGTCATAATAAAAGACTTGGGAGAAAACAAAAGACACATTTAACAAGGCACATATCACATGGGAGAGAAAAATGGCACAACTTTTCAAACATCATTTTGAAGACAACTTTTACATGTAACAAGGAGAAGAGTTTAAAATAGATCTGAAAAATATTTTTATATTTATTATACACATATATATAAGTGATAAATATATCATTGATATGTGTACCCAAAATACATATTAAAAATAAAATTGACCACCCAAGTGATGTGGTCATCATATAAATGTGTATATATATATATATATATATATATATATATATATATATATATATATATAGACTTAACAGCCATAGACAAGAAAAGGGACAAAACTCAACAAGCAATATATTTTATATAAATATGTGTATAGACACAAAGCAGATATATAGATTAATTAGTATATTTTCGGATTGAGAATTCAACACAAATATGGACAAACTTGCTACAATACATCAACTTTACACCGAATACATATTAACCGATATATATATATATATATATATATATATATATATATATACACACACACACAGCAACACATTAGGACCAACAATAATCAAGAAAAAAGCAGGTAGAACATGTATCATCATAGCATCAAACCACATATTCATTTAAACATGCATGTCAAATTTTCGGATAAACTTAAAAGTAACAAATTATAGCATAGAGATTAGGCACATTGGACATTGTAAAGAGAGAAAGATTAAGCCTTTGACTCGTTTTCGATTTATCAAAAATCACTGAAAGATTTGACCTTTAAACTGAGATTTTTGGTTAAGCAATTTTGACAGATTAACAACAAAACAAAATCGATTTGCAAGACCAAGGGCATATCAAGTGCATGTACAAATCGATTAGTCAATATATTCAGATCTAAACAGAGAATGCCATACTCGATTAATGTTACAAGCTTTAATTAGATTAGAAACTCAATTTAAGCAAAACTAGGTGATTAAAGCACGAAAAACACAGGTCTTCTCATGCAATTCGATTAAGCATTTTAATCACTAAAAGATGAAATCTTTAACACTCAGAAAAGTCAAATAGGGCCTGAGATCTAAGATTGAGAAAGAGACAAAAGAAAGATCAATTCAAAAATACCAAGCAAAGAAAAACTTTCCTGAACGAGATTCACGGGTCGATTTTGGTGGATGATATGTCAACATTGGCTTCAAATAAACCATCATCGGCCTCAGCAAAGTCAGAGATTCATTTTGGCCGGTTCTCCACCTTCACGGACACACTGAGCACAAGCCTGGCATCAACAAGTGTTGCAGAGATTCCAAGGTCCAAATTAGAGCTATTTTGGAATGAACAGCAACGTTGAACCAAAATGTTATCAACAGAGAGCTATTTTGGGTAGAAGACAGATTGTTGAAACCATAAGGTTTCTTTAGCAGATAGAAAATTCATGGAAGAGGAAATAGATCAAGTAGACAATTGAATGATGTGTGAGAGACCGAAGCTTTTTTAGAGAAAGGAAATGAAGGAGTTGTTTAAAGAAGAAAGCAAAAAAGGCTCTGTTGAATTAATAGAACGAGAAAGGAGTTTGGTGTTATACGAAAAAGGAGATATGGAACGGTGGAGGATTTATGAGGAGAGTAAAAGAGATAGAGACTTTTTTTTGGAAGATAAAAAATGGTGTATGGGAAAGAGGGAAGTGATAAAGACGGGTGGTTAATTGAGATAGTGGGATAGATGCCTAGAATCATCTAGGGAGGGGTGGCAGGAAAGTTTATGTAGGGTTTGTCAAAAAGAAGGTTTAATAATATATATAATAAGATATATAATATGTTACGGGTGGGAAAAGGGCAAGGGCCGAAAGAACCAAAATTATATATTTGAATAAAATAATATTATATATATATATATATATATATATATATATATATATATATATAGATAGATAGATAGATAGATAATGAGATATAATATAATAAAATATATCACAAACATAAGAGAAAATAATGTGACATATAAAGTATAAGATTAGAGTAATGTCACATGTCACATGTCACATGTCACACAACTATTCAAGTCATGACAAAGATCGTTTGACACATTTATAAAAATCAAACTCTTAATTTGACATACACATAGATTTAGATAAAATATCAGAAAGCAATTTATGTCACATATAAAATATAGTACAAAGCTTTAGTGTGACATACATGTTTATTGATCAAGTATCATAAGATATTTTGGTCACATAAAATAGTATGGACAAAATAGGCTTGTAGTGACTTGATAATTTTCAAACACGATGTCACTTAGGGTCAAGACATTTAGTGACAAGGTTAATTGTAGGGTATTATATGATATATCCCAAAATAAATATATTTTGAAATACATCAACACAAAATACTCAACAATTCTTAAACTTTGATTATTTTCAAAATATTCTTCTAAAATTTTATTTTGGGGTAGGCTCCTTACAAATGAGCTTTCATTAAAAGTGAAGCTTTAAGCTCCCCCTTAATAAAATAACTTATCAAAATAAATTTTAATACATATCTCTCCCCTTAGTTTGAAAATTAATCAAGGGCTTAAAACATAGGAGAGAAAAGATATTATACTTGCAAAACATATACTTAAAATTGTCACAAAATACTTAACAATTAAGGCGCTTTAGAGTATAAAAGGAAAAGAGGAAGATTGAGGCTAGGAAAGGATTTTTTTGATAGGAAATTGATATCAAGAATGATACCAAAAGAGGATAAGGTTAAGGATAGGATGTGAGGTCAAGGACAAAGTAGATACCAAAAGATTGCCATTAACATCCTGCAAAACAAACATCAAGAAACTTGGTACCCTTTTATTCTTTGGGTCCTTGAACATTAGTCAATAAAGATTTAGGCACCCAAATTTGCTCAACTTTGGATCCTTGTGCACTACCTGAGAAGACTTAGTACCCAAGCTTTCCTAACTTTAGGTCTATGAGCAAAATTATTAGAACCATAGGCTCTAAAATGTCAGTCCATAAGAACCATAAGAAGGATGAGTATGGAAATGCTGAAAATATGGGGTATTAGAATGCTGAAAATGAGATAATGATATGGTGTGTGATGTGGGGGGCTGCATATAGTGATATTGAGCAGTTTATGGTGTAAAAGCATGCTGGAAATGTGTATAAGAATGTGTATGAGACTTAGGAGCATAATGTCTAAATGAATGTGTGTTCCTAGAATCATGGGAACTGGATGAATGATATGTCATATGACCATGTTGTCTAGAAAATGATGAATGACTCATATTATTGTGATATGTAGGTGCAGAAATTTCAGCTTGATGAAAGTGGTGTCTAGGAGTGAAGTTCCTAGATCATTTTCTATCATATTGAAAAGCATGGTGATTCCTAGGAGCATGATGTCTAGGTGAATGATGTGAAGATGATTCAGCCTTAGGCTGTGATGCAGTGGTGTGATGTGTATGAAATGTTGTAGATGATGATGCTTGTGAAAGAAAATTAGGTATTGGTTTATAAAGTAAAGAGGGCTCCATTTCAGGGACTGTATCTTTGCCCTTTCCATCTTCCTTAGAATAATCAGGACTTAGGTCAGTTTGAAGTTTAGATTCCTTAGGAAATGAGGGAGTAGTGTTTAGCTCATTAAAGCTATTTTCAAATTCTTGAATGATCTTTTTGAACACATCTCTCTCAAATCTTAAGGCTTCTAGATCAACCTTTAACTCTAAAACCTTTTGTTTTAACCTAGCTTCTTGGGTTGAAAATTTATATTCAAGCTCACTAAATGAATTGATTAAGGAACAAATTAAATTATCTTTATCACTTAGTTCCTTTTTAAGGTGCATAACTTCACATTTTAACTTAAAATTTTCTCTGGTTAAAATAGAAAATGTGGAGTTATTTTCATTTACATCAGATTCAGAATATGTTTGAGGCATAAACACAGATTCAGCATTAATTTCAACAACCGGACTGATTTGCTGCGATTCAGGATGAGGGTTAGGCTCAAAAACAAGAAATGGTTCAAAGAATATGTTCGACAAAGCAGGATCGATTTGCTCATATTCGTAATTGTTTTCAGCAACATCACGATTCAAGAGAGCAAGGTTGTTTTGCTCGATTCAAGATTTGATGAAGATTCGTAAACAAAGAATCGATGCAGTCGTATATCCGGGCGAGAAGAAGATGCATCAGATATTTCTTTCTTGTATAGTGAACGCTTGAAACATCTGAACAGCTTGTAAAAAGCTCTTTCATCAAGTTCATCGACACTACTGCTGCTGACTGAGTGATCTGACTCAGATTCATAACTAGAACTATTCGATTCAGATTCATAACTTAAAACTGCTTGATTCAAAGATGTGAGAGGTTCGATTCGTGGCATTGAAGAACAGCTTTTGAAGAATGATTAGAAAACTCAGGATTAGACTGTTTATGAGACAACATAGTCATCTCATAAACATATGCAAATTCCATAAGTTCTTTAATACTAAAAGAGTTTGGATCTTTTTCTTCTTTAATGAAGGAGACAAAAGAAGACCATTCAGGACTAAGGCTTCTTAAAATCTTTCTAAGAATTTGTATTTCAGAAAAATATTTATCAAAAGATTTCACGCTGTCAACAATCAGTTTCAATCTGGAAACCATGTCATTAATAGACTCATTTGGACTCATTTGGAATGATTCATATGAATGCATGAGTTCAATTATGTTCTGAGACGGGCCTGATTGTTCATGTCTCTTTTTCAATGTATCCCATACTTCTTTTGCAGTTGTACATGAATAAACAGACCGTCTTTCAACTGGACCAAGAGAGTTAATAAGAATGGCCATGGCTCTAGAATTTCGATAAGCAATAAGCTCGTCTTGTTCCAAAGCATTTATATCCTTATCAACTTCAATTCTAGCTGAATTAGAAATGCAAAGACCATCTTCTACAATGAACCATAGATGCAGGTCTAAGCTTCCTAAAAAAAAAGTCTTCATTTTACTCTTCCACACAGCATACCTTGTTCCATCGAAGAAAGGTGGTCTTTGACTAAACACTTCTTCTTTTGCAGGATCATAGATATATAATGTAGAAGCCATAAATGAAGGTTCAAGAAAAGAAATTGTGGTTAAGGTGAATGTAGTGATACAATGCACAATGCAATATACAAATGCTGTATGAGTCCACACAAGATCAGAATGACACCGAAATTCAGAAAAACTTGGACAGTTGGTGAAGAGATGTGATAGTGTGTGTAACAACCAATGAGAATAAAACTTTAAGCTGTAAGACTCAAGTTTTAATTAACTTTGAAAATGAAGTGCAAGATTATGAAAAGCGTTGTGAACGATTTTGGGCTTTGGCCCAACGCAAATCTGAACCTAAAACGAAGCAGGCGTATCGATTTGGGTAGCCCCGCAAACTACCAACTCACAAGACAAGTGTAAAATATCACAGTGTGATAGAGAAATAAAATGCCCAGGCCACCTTTATTTTCGGTTGGCATATATGGTTCCATGCCACTAAGTGGAGTCCACGTTTATCCGTGTCGTGCTCCCAGAAAAAAGATCGGACTATCTTGCCTAGTTCATGTGTTATAGTAGGAGGCAGGCGAACTGTTTGCATATGATAATATGGTGATCAACCATATAGATAAACACTTACTAAATCGTCCGGTTAGTGAAGCTGAAGTGAAAGCAGTAATCTTTGATATGGGTGCTTACAAATCTCCCGGCCCCAACGGTTTCCAACCGGTTTTCTATCAACAGAATTGGTAAGTGCTCAGTCCCTCCATTACGGCTTGGGTTTTTAAGGCTTTTCGCGACCGTGCTTTTGATCATTTCATGAATCACACCTTCATCGCCTTAATACCGAAAGTCCAACCTCCTCAATCGGTCTCCCAGCTTTAGCCCATTGCCTTGACCAATGTCATGGCAAAGATCATTACAAAAATTATTACAAATCGTCTCCGTTTAATCATTCACAAAATTGCGGATAATAGCTAGAGTGCATTCATCCCGGGTAGGCAAATTTCTAATATTATTATTGTGGCGCAAGAAGTTCACACTATGAGGAACAAGAAAGGCAATAAAGGAATAATGATAATTAAAGTGGATCTTGAAAAAGTCTATGATATAGTAAATTGGGATTTTCTCTGCCGTATTCTTCGCCTAGTGGGGTTTAATGATGTCATTGTTGATATCATCATGTTTTCCTTGTCGGCACCTCCCTGGAAATTCTTAGGAATGAATCACCTCTTGAAGGCATACAACCACGTCGTGGTCTTAAACAAGATGATCCCCTAGCACTGTATCTCTTTGTCCTTGTAATGCAAGTGTTGAGCTGCCATATCCATCGGTTTATTAATGCGGGAAACAGGAAACCGATCACTGCTTCTCGTGGGGGCCCAAAAACATCACACCTCTTCTTTGTGGATGACCAACTCCTTTTCTCAGAAGCATCGGTTGGGTAGGCAATTGAAATTGAACATGTTCTCTTTATTTTTTGCGGTTTCTCAAGTTGTATATATATATATATATATTAAGGAAATCTGATTTTTAGTAAAAGGGTGATTAAGGAAAATAAGGATTTGGTAATTATTGGGATTTTTCCTATTTAAGGAAAACTAAACCCAATCAGTTTCCCTAACCTTTTGAATCAGATTTTCCACCTCCTAATCCTTTATCTGCGTGTGAGAGCTTGAAAGAAAGGCTGAGAAACTTCTTATGTTTCTAATTCGAATCTCAACCGTTTTTAGATTCGAGAAGTGTGTTGGAATCGTCGTGAAAGGAGCGTCGTTTCAACACTCAAAGATCAGAGCTTTCTCACGGTATTATTTTCGACCTAGCTGCTATTTTAGATGAGTTTTGGAGATCAAAACTCATAATTTTCGTAGTATTATGTTAATAGAAGCGTGTGATCGAATCTAACCTTTTTTGGAATTGATCACATAGGTTTCTGTGTGAAGGAGGATCGTTGTTGCCGTCTTTCTGAGTTTTTGGATTTGGAATCTCTTGCTAAAGGTAAGAAGGTCTTCCTACACGTTAATTACGGTTTATAGGATTTAAGTTATGATTTTGTTGATGTTTTGGATGCTAGAATTCATGCTACAAGTTGTTTAAGAATCGTAGGAGGTTATGGTCCGGTAAAGGTCAAGTTTTTCTGTTATTTTCTGAGTATATTGAAGTTGAATAAGTTTATGAACGATTAGGGATCGATTAGGGCTCAAAAACTAAGTTTTTGGGGAATGGCCGCGCATGGTGCGGGCGCACCAAAAGCTTCAATCTTGCACCTGGTGGACCGTAAACCAATTTCACATTCGAGAGTTGGTGCAGAGCACTGCACCAGATCTTTAGCGCGCCTTTGGATGAGCGCTTCCGAGTTTTACATACAGAGGCTCAAAGGGGCGCCTTTGAACTTCAAAGGTTTGGCGCACTTTGGAGAGGAAAAAAGTGGTTTTAAATCTTGCAATGAGTTTTAAATGTTAATCCTCTGATCAAACAACATTAATTAGACGTAAACAAGCCCCGATTGAGTTCTGATGCATTTGGTTCCGCACCTTCGACGCGTTTCTTAAAGGGAGTTGAAGTTTGGGACCGTCCGGAAAGGCATGAAAGGGCTTGTGCTTTGATGAACTAGGTTCATCAATGTCTCATGTACGTGATAGGTTGTAATGTCTAGTCCGTCTAAGTGAGGAGTAGAGTTGATAAGGCGAGTTTTATTCTGAAAACACTTAGGTGGCTAGTTAAAAATAGATAATAATTACATAAGTGTAGTAAAAGCTAAAACGTCACCTATTCTCGATTAGGCACCGATTCATAACGGCGATGTGATACGGTCAGTAAAAACGAACAACGCTGCTGGCCTATAAACGGCTAAATGGCAGTGGAGGAAATTTGCCGAACGTATATGCATACCGGGGAGATCCCGGGACTATCAGTGCTATTCACTGCAATTGGCAATGATATCTCGTGATGGATACACATCATGCATAGTGCCCTTGGATGATGACGTAACCAAGATAAGTTAAGTTAGAAACGTATAGTCATGAAGTGTCGATAGGCATGGAGTGAATCTTAGATTGAGTCGGTCTCATAAAGATAATTATTATAATAAAACCTGCTAAAGAACCTAATTAAGTGTAGCTTCTACTTCTTGCAATGTACAATGTACTTATTTCAAATGCATGTTTATTTATGTGTTTGGGAGAGAGAAGACGAACAGTAAATCACTGAGTTCAAGAGATTTTGATGACGACGCTTAAAGACGCCGAAGTTGAAGAGTTCATTTATTTATGTTTTATTTATTATATTAGACTTGGAGTTTGGTTGGAACCTTGTATTTCCTTTTAGTATACGTTTGGAGGTCTCTCGTGACGCTTTGGTTTTCATTTGGTTTCTTTTTCCAATGTAATAAATGTTACATTTCTATCTTTAATTTATTGAGTTTATTCTTGGTTGTTTAGAAAAAAAATTACCCAGTCTTTTGCTTCGCTTTGCTTAACTCAGATGCGACATAAGAGAGACTTACGTATAAAGTGGAATTTATTTTATTTATATGTGCCGAACGTTTTTTTTCCTGATAAGGACTTCGGTGTCTAACGAGCGAGGCGATAATACTATCAACCAGATTGTGAGCACCTTGGGTATGTCTCATACGGCACATTTTGAGAAATGCCTTGGAGTCCCTCTCTACCATACTCGGATTAAAAGAAGACTTCCACGCATTGTGGATAAAACCGCTCAAACACCAATCTTAGGAAGCAAATACTTTCTCAAGAGCTGGTCGTGTCGTTTCTTTCTCAAACGGTTCTCTTTACGACACCGTATTATCTCTCTCTGCTTTGGCCGACAGTAACCAATATATAAATTCCTGTTAAGGTTTGCTTTAACTTAATGGGAAGTGACTTCATCATGCAATTTCTACAAATATAATTGGTGTTAAATGCAAGGCGGAGCATTCATAAGCTTTGTAAAAGGTAATTATATTAATTAAGTACTATTTTTTAACTATTCAAAGAGGCTTCTTATAGATTCTGATGAAGTTTTTTAATATAATTATATAAGCATTGAAGCACATGTGTCAAAACCACAAGGCCATTTATTCAGAGTTCATTTAAGTGCATGCTGTACCTGCATCATATTCTTAAATATAATGGATTATTTTACTGCCTGGATATCTCCCTAATATGAAAACGAATGTTGTAACATTTCACAATTCTGGGTCTAATGAAATTACTTAAGTCATAATAAATCTTGTAATTATTTGTCAAATTTGTATATTAATAATAATGTTTTCTCAACTTCTCATAACGTGATATTACTAAAGATGAATATTATCTCTCGATATATAATATACCGAGAGAGATAAAACTGTGGCCAGTGTCCGACCTCTGGCCATCAAGACGGATCCAATGTATTTTGGGTGGGGTCATCGATCACCAGTGAGATCCGTAATTATATTTGATATTAAAACAATTTAGTTTTATTGTTAAAAATTATATTTCAGAAGTCGATTGATAGTTAAATTCGCTCCGTTGACATCATTGAAATAAATTTCTGGATCCGGTGTTGCTAGGCAAGCCTAAGCAAGTTTGGGAGCCCGACTATGACTATTTCAACATCATTACTCCACACCTAGAGTTGCCCACGATACGAGCCGAACCGAGCTGAGTATCTATTGTTTAAGTTTGTGTTTGTTTGGGTTATGAGATTGTTAGTGATGGTTCGTTTAATAAACAAACACAAATATATGTTCAAGATTGGTTCGTATAGATCACGAGCTTGTTCATGATTGTTTGTTAATAAACGAATAAAAATTTATGTTCAAACTTGGATCACTTATAAAAAAAAATTATTCGAACTCATGTTCGAGTTTGGCTCCCTCGTAACTAACTTGAGATTTGAATGAACTTCTTGGAGTTCGTTGCTCTTTGCAAGTTTTGAATTACCAAATATTTGATCTGGAAATTCTTTAACAAAATCCAACCTCATCATCAATTTATCACAAAAGTTGTAATTAAAAAATAAAATACTATCCTAAAATATAAGACTGTTTAGCATTTTGAATTTGTCTCAAAATGTAAACCCGTTTAGATAACCAATGAAGTATTTATTAAAAAAAATTCATTTTATCCCTCATTTATTATATATCCATCAACTTTTCATTACTTTGTATTAACAACGGTGAAAAGTCATTTTAGTCTTTTTAATCAAAATTAATGACATATAACCATTTTAACCAACTTTTTTAATCTGTGTGTAAAAACTCAAACAGATTTATATTTTGGAACGGAGGTAGTACAATACATGTCTCACTCTTCACGAAATGGGAAAATGTTAGGGTGTACCAGTAATTTAAGGGTTATACCAAGTAAATGATACGATGCATTCAACTCACACTTACAAACATCAGTTTTATATATATCTTATCTTATCTTATCTTATATCTATAAGAAGCTAAGGAGGCTTTTCCACAATTGGCCACGTATGCAACCTCCCGAAATTGACACACGTGGTTCTTTTTTTTTTTACAGCAGTTTTTTTTTCCTTGTAAAAACCGGAATTCGGTTAACATTATATAGAAACAGATTTTTTTTTCGACTCTCTGTTACATAAACCGAACCAAAATGTATATTTCGATACGGTTCATTTTATTACCTCCAACAGACAAATTGATTCGATTTTAATTTCAATCAAACGAAAATTTTCGATTCGATTTCGCACAACATTTGAATAAAATCGTACTTTTTTTTTTATCAAACGTGTACCGTTTCGATTCATTTTTTCCCCTTTTAACAGTGTTTTTTTTTCCTACAGTAAAAACCGGAATTTCGGTTAGCGTTATATAGAAACCGAAAATTTTTGTTCGACTCTCCGGTACATAAACCGAACCAAAGTGTATATTTCGATACGGTTCATTTTTATTCAATCAACCGAAAATTTTCGATTCTATTTCGGCACAACAATTGAATAAAACCGTGTACTTTTTTATCAAACGTGTAATCGTTAGGAGTTTGTGCAGTAAAAGGGGGGGGGGGGGAAGGAAAGACCGACGGATTTGAAGTTCTACTGTGTAGTGTACGATGGAAGATGAGTCAAGTTTAGCTATAAAATACAACAACAAAATAAGGGCAAACAAATATCCGCGCCAAAAAGGTGTGCCACATGTGACCACATGGACACCACATTAAATGTTTTAATTATTTTGAACAACATAACGCCGGTGGAACCAACGGCCGTTTGCGATTTAACGCCACTAAAATTGACGTTGGAATACCAAATCACTTTTTATATTCTTCTTGAGACCGCTTGACACGTGTTTTTATCCACCAAATGAATGAACGGGGGAAAGGAAAGACCGACGGATTTGAAGTTCTACCGTAGTGTAATGTGCGATGGAAGATGAGTCAAGTTTAGCTATAAAATACAACAACAAAATAAGGGCAAACAAATATCCGCGCCAAAAAGGTGTGCCACATGTGACCACATGGACACCACATTAAATGTTTTAATTATTTTGAACAACATAACGCCGGTGGAACCAACGGCCGCTTATAGCATTTAACGCACTAAAATTGACGCTGGAATACCAAATCACTTTTTATATTCTTCTTCACCGCTTTGACACGTGTTTTTTATCCACCAAATGAATGAACACGAGATCAACGATGTATTCATTAATGATAAGAAAGAGAAATGTCGTATAGAAAATGAGTAGAACACATTTTCAAGCATATTAATGATCAGGAAGCTAAGGCGTCCCGGGAGATTTGACCGTGTAGTTATGGTCCGCTTATTGTTTTTCTATAATGTCTCATTACGTAAAGTCGAATCTAAAGGGATCGACTTTATGATATTGTTCTTCGACACATCTTATTGAGGTTTATTTTGTAGGTGAAAACTCCTGAGTGATCATGATCGTTTTCATCAATATTCATTTGACCCTAGCATCACAGAAAGCACGTCCACTTGTCAACGTTTGACATAATTTGAAGTGCTACTGTGTAGTGTACAAGATGAGTCAAATTTAGCTATAAAATGCAATAAAAAAAATAAGGGCAAACAAATATCCGCGCCAAGAAGTTGTGCCCACATGTGACCACGTGGACACTACATTAATTAATTTTTATTATTTTGAACAACATAACGCCGGTGGAACCGATGGCCGCTTCGCGATTTAACGCACTAAAATTGACGTTGGAATACCAAATCACTTTTTATATTTTTCGATCGTATAAAAATGAGTAAAACACATTTTAAAGCATATTAATGATCTGAAGCTAAGCGCGCCCCGAGATTTGACCGTGTAGTTATGGTCCGCTTATTGTTTTTCTATAATGTTTCATTACGTAAAGTCGAAGCTAAAGGGATCGACTTTATGACATTGTTCTCCGATATATCATATTGTGGTTTATTTTGTAGGTGGAAACTCCTGATAGGGCTGTAAGAGAAGTAATTCACAATCTTCACGCTCTCTAGAAAAGAGCTACCCTGCGTATAATGTGATATGTTTATGTTGCTCTTTTTGTTTTGTGTCTTGAATTTGTTACGGTTTAAGGTTACACGATTTATTTCATGTTGGTGATCTATTCTTTGATATTATCGTTGGTAACGATTTATGTTGGATCCGCCGTGTCTTGCACGGCTCACGTTCACTAGTATATACAGGGGCGGATCTAGTAAGGAGTAAAGGGAGTCCACGGACCCCGCTAAAAATAAAAATACTCTACATTTTACCTATAGAAAATATTTCGGACACCGTGAAAAAAATTATTTAGTGTGTTAAATATTTACGGAGCCCACTGAAAAAACATTTTGGCTCCGCTCACAGCGCGAAGTCGGTGCACGCTTTGGGCGCGCTAGCGGTTTTAGGGTTTTAAGGGGGTTTTAGGGTTTTAAGGGGGGGGAGGGGTTTAGGTTTTTACGGGAGGTTTTAGGGTTTTAAGAGGGTTTTAGGGTTTAGGGTTTAAGGGTTTGGGAAAACTTTGATGTTCGCCCAGATGGAACCCTAATTGCCTGTGGCGGCCTAAGAGCGCCTGAAGGGCTGGAGTGTCCGTAAGGGCCTAGAGCGCTAGAAGGGCCCAGAGCACCTAAAATCGCCCAAAGACTCCTGTCGCCCAGATGAGATCGCCTAGAGCCAAGTCGAGACGCCCAGGGTGCGCCTAGGCGACCGATTTTAGTGCTTTTTGGAACACTGATATATATGAGAGTTAATTAGAAATCATCGCAACATTCGACTTGATTGAACTCATGTATGTAAATATTTATATAAATTATTGTTTTACCATAATATTTTTTTGATAAAGAGGGAGTGAATTCAACTCCAAGAACCGGATAAGGACAATCTATTTCGTAGATATGATTTATAGAAAAGGTAACAACTTGCTCCTTTTTCAAAGAGGTTTACAACGCTCGGGGTTTGTGTCAGACTTATTGTTGCTTATGGATGAAAAAATGTATTTTCGAATTATTTTTAATACCATTTGTTTTATTTGCGGTCGGCCAAACATTTACATTTCTTTTGCGCTTTCCGTTGAAATTTCTCCTCGCCTTGTTGAAATTTCCCACCACGTTAAATTTTCCTCTTGTCTCCGTTGAAATTTCTCCCACTGTTGAATTTTCAAAGGAGAGAGGGTTAATTTCAACAGAGGCAAGAAAAAATTATGCGCCTAACCCGACCGATATGAAATAAGTGTTGTTAAAATGACTTGAAAATACATTTTCTTTGCTCGACCACGTCAGATAGAAATATTTATGCGCTGTCTTTTACACGCATTATGACATCAGATGAAGATATATGAACCACACGCTTTATTTCAGATTAAACTATGCTGGTTCGATCGCTTTACCTCGCTACTTCACCTCAAAATCTCGTATCCACGCAAGTATTTCCCCTTCTATGGTACATATGGCTATAAGTCTTGGAGGGAATAAAAAATTTAAAAAAAAATTTAGAAAACCGCCGGTTCCGGTCCTCCGGGCCGGTTCCGGCCGGTTTGACCGCCGGTTTTTCGTCCGGTTGCTTGAACTGTTGGTTCCAGACCGGTCCGGTCCCCGCGAACTGTAATCGGCCGACCCGCGAATCGCATGAGTTTCGGACCCACGCCCGACAGACCACCCACCGGTTTAGACTCGAACCGCCGGTCCGACCCGCAAAAGTAACGGAACCGCCACCTCTAGCTATAACTCTGCTTTCTTCCCTGTCCTAGGGGCGTGTACCCCTTTGTTCGATTCGACGTATCCGATCACTGTTGGCCTGCTTTTGTTTGGTTTGATTATTATATCTTTTTTGTTTCGGTGAGTAAAAAAAAAAATTTAAAAAGTGCATTATTAAGATGTATATGCCTCATACCCCATAAATCTCAATAATTCCAGGTGCATGCCCCTTAAATGGAGAACTGATCCAACGAGCATTTTAAATTAAAAATCCTACACAAAAGGGACATTGGGAATTCTCCTATTTCACAAACTTTATACTATACAACTGAGTCAGCTTGTAGGTGGATAATCAAATTGATACACTTTCTGATTAAGTATATTCACTTTCTGAGTCCTCATGATTTGTATAGATAACAAAAAGCCAACTTCTTCCAAAAGTTACCACTTAATTTCCTTGCCCCCCCCCCCCCCTGCCTGCCCTCTCCCCCTCTTCCAACAACTCAAAAAGGGCCCCCACTTTCTTAGATAATGAAGCCTCAGAGAACTATAAAAAGCTCAAGAACATAGTGTGTCTCAATTATCCTTTATATTTAAAGATGGATGTTTATAGAAATATATCAAATCTTAGCTTTGAAGTGAAAATCATTAGAGTTAAAAATATAGAGTTGAAATCTGCAGGAGATTTGTTTGTTAGATGTTATCTCCCTGCAGGAATCAACAAAAGAGTTAAGCTAAACACCAAACAAATCCCATCAAAATCTGATCTTTATTTTGATGAGAAATTTTCATTAAGCTGTTTTGGAGATCAAGAATCCATCAACTCATTAAAACAACAAGGAGATATTGTTCTTGAGCTAAGGTTGAGAAAAACCACTTTACTACCATTTCTTGGTGGCTCAAAACTCTTGGCAAGAGCTGAGATTCCATGGAGCTATGTGTTCGACTCACCGAACATGGAAATCGAAACATGGGTTTGTATGATGAATTCAAGAAGATCAAGTTGGAACGAAAAGCCCCAAAAGTTCAAGTAAGCATGAAGATCAAGATTCTTGAAGAAAGAACTAAAATGGCAAAAAAGTTGAGGAAGTGGGATGAATGTGGTTGCACAGATGGTGGCTGTAATTCTTGTAAAGATTATGACTTTTATGCAATTGGATTTGCATTGGAAGGCTTATTATAGTAACAATATTCTTGAGAGCTTTTGGCACAAGGACAAAGATTTATGAACAATCTTCAAAGTCCTTCATTTTGATCAATCTGTAATGCTTATTTCTTATAGAAAGTTGATAGTTTTGCATAAAACCGCGTATATTTATTACATTTTTCCGAATCCCCTGTCTTCATATAGTAAGGAAATACTTTAAAAGTAACACAAAAAAGTTTGCAACAAAAATGACAAAAATCTAACCTTGAATGAAGATGGTTCTGATTACTAAAAATGGAAGGTAGGGGGTGGCATTAGTACTCATCGTGCCCGGTTAAGGCCAAAAGAATCTTCTTATAATCACCAGAAGTGTCTCCAGAGATTGCATTGTCTAACGGGACGCTGTTTCGTTTATGAAACTCTTCCTTGATACGTTCCAAATCCACCTCAGCTCGCGTTGTAACTACTCGCGTAAGAGCTTGCTCGTCAGTACCGAGTCGTTTCACTGCCAATCTCACGACTTTCTCAAAGTATTTCTCAGGAAATGTTAAGCACTTTATCGTTGATCTTAGTAATTTCAGGTACTCGCTTTTGGATCATCTTTTCAGATTCTGTAGACACAATCCAAGTTGTTGTTTACTATAATAAGCATAACAAAGACTAAACTAAACATGACTTTACAGAGACGTCTCTCGAGGCGGGCCAACTAGGCCGTGGGGCCCCTCAAAACCATATTTTTAGGGGCCCGCTTTTATATGTTAGTAGTGTATTTAGGTCCCTTTTTTCCAACTCTTCACATAGTATACCTTAAAAATAGGGTTATACTGTAACTTTTTACAGGATCAAGGGCCCTAGAACGAAAATTTCGCGGCTTTGTGTCCTTATGGAGTTTATTAGATAACAAAGTCACATTGAATCATCAAGCAAAACATATACAACAACTTCATTAAAATCGACGTTTTGGTAATGTAATAAAATGAAATCAAATCAAATTTTACCTTGTTAAAGGGATTTCCGAAAAGGTCGTTATACTGGTTCAGAGTTGCATTGAGCTGGGGTTTGCTCCTAGTAGACAAAATCCTAATGATCTCGTCGTCTTTGAACCCTTTTTTCGAGATCTTTCATGAAGAATCTTAGCTTCGGATTTCGCTAAATCCAGATTCACGCTGCCTCCTCGTACCTGAATGCAGTAACTAGGGGACCAAAAGCTGTTTTGAAGTCAGATACGTATCATATACGAGACACTCGAAACCAAAACATAAGCATCTACGATAATATAACAGACCACCCTCAAAGAGCATTATTTACCTACCTTACGGAAGTCTCCATCCGCGTGCTGTGCAACATCTTCTTCCAAGGATCTTTTGTAATGAATATGGTAGGCCTGTCTAACCTTAAACAGATCAGATGATGATCTGGTACAAGCAATCTCCATAATTACCCAATTGTCAGCTTTTGACCCCTTTGTAGTAGCTTCATGGACCAAGAGTACATCTCGGTCAACCGGATCCATCGTCCATAGTTGCGTTGCACGCTGTTACGAGTCAATTGATATCCAGAACCCAAATGAAACAAAACAAAGACAGTCAAATTTCAAATCCTGGCTCCGTGTCCTTAGAATCCCATGTACATAGATAGTAGCAATGGAGGAGATTTTGAAAAGAATATCAGAATTAAACTAACCAGAAAGTCACCAGAAAGCTCAGCCTCGAAATCTTTGACAAGATCTTTACCATAAGTTGCAGCATATGTATCTCGAATCAATTTACGCTGTCCCATGCTTTCTGTGAGCAAGGATCTTGATTGTCAGTGCTTCATCTGTTCCCAATCCTGTAAATAATTCAGAAAATGTAATTACTCTGTGTTTATACTTTATAGCCATTTGTGTTTTATCTAAATCCTAACAATCTGGTACACATGTATGAAGAAAAAGGCTGTATAGTTTAACATGAAAATGATAAGAACATGCTTTGAAACTACAAATTAAAGGGAGTTGTTAATGCCATGACCACGAATTCACTCTCGAGACACCACAGTGACATTCGGCCTCTGAAAAATCACTAAAATATACAAACAGTGAAAATATATCTACACAATGTACCAGTTGTTTACAATTACAGTATATATATATATATATATATATATATATATATAATGATCGTAAACTCCTATAACCATGCAAAAATGCTGCAATCATCTGAAAGATGAAAAATTTTGGGTGAAAGCGAAAATTATGTAGGCAGTTGATGATAGATCACGATTATTGGGTCAATTCTATAAGAAATATAGCAGGAATCCTAAATCAATAATCAATGGTGAGGCCATAATCAGAATTTCAGAAGAAGAAAAAAAAAATAACAAAGAGAAAGAAAAAAAAATAGGAAAACGAACCTACAAAAGCTTTTCGAAGCTGCTCGCAATCTTCAGCAGGTGAAGGAACCGATGAAGGGACTCTGAGGGTCGCCATTTTTCTCTGATTGATTGTTAAATTTGCGTGCAAAAACGCTGTAGAAATAAATAAAATAAAAAAGGAATAGTATGTATAGCAAAAGAGAAATGCGACTGCAGGGGACTGTAAATGAATGAAATTAGAGAAACGGACAAAGAGATCATATTATCGAATCGAGTATTAGATTTATCGAGCCGAACATATTTTAACTTTTAGTATTATTCTGATTTCGAGCACAAACTTGAAATGAGTTCAAACTCTGATTCGATTACAAACACTTTCGTAATTGAGACGAATTCAAGCACGCTGTCAATGATGCATAACTCAATTGACCAGAGCTGATGCAATAAGTGAAAGTTAGAGGAGAGATAATGAGGCCATAGCCGTTAGAGTAAAAACAGAGAATATATTTCTAGATCATGTTTGTACAATGGATACATCAAAGATAATATAAAGGCTAACCGACAAAATCTAATAGACTAGATAATTGCAACACACACCTCAAACTAATGCAAAACTACAAAGTAGTCCTCATACTTTGACATCCCCTCAAACCAAGGGCGGTGTAGCGATTACATTCGGTTTGGTTCGATACAGATTGGAACATTGTTGCAGAAAGAGGTTTAGTCATAAGATCGCCCACTTGATCATGTAGGCACATGTTTGACATCAAGGACCCTTGCACCACCTTTGTCTCTAACAAAATGCACATCTAATTCCACATGTTTTATCTCATTGTATCACCTGGATTATGTGCCAAATAACCACTCCAAGATTATCACACCACGTAACAGTTTGCCAACCAATTTGACTTTTAATTCGACAGGGAAGATTCAACACCATTGTGTTTCAAAGAAAGAAAGATTAGCTGTGAGCCCTATACTCAGATTCATCTTAGATCTGACACAACTCATTGCTTCTTGGATGACCAGACACAAGTGAACCAAATAGGTAAACACAATAAGCAAAGAATGATTTTCTATCAATTTTATCAACCCCCACCAAGATCACTAAAAGTATGTATCACAAGAGGTCATCCCCGGTTTGAAATGCAGCCAAAAATAAAGTCCCTTTAACATACCTCAACAAATGCTTCACTTGTCGCCAAAGGTGTCCAAGAGTTGGTGATCGCATATGTTGGCTCAAGGTATTAACAAAGATAGGTGATATCTCGTCCGGAAAAAGTTAAGTATTGTAAGGCTCCCAAGGTGCTCCTATAAATGGTTGGATTAGCCATGGGAGTGCCGAATGAGTGGTCTTGATAGGTGAGAGAACCATAGGTGTAGTGGAATGGTTTCATTTTCCACCCTAATCTGACAAGAAGTCATTGAGCATACACATGCCGAGATAAATATAGACCAAAGGTGATCCTCCTCACTTGAATTCCAAGAAAGTGGTGAAGATTTCCTGTGTCCTTTAAAGCAAATCATTGTGTAGTGAGGTGATGAATTGTCAGATTCTCATGTGAGTCATTTCCTGTAATAAGGATGTCATCCACATATACCAACACATAAACCAAATGTTGTCCAGATTGAAAAATAAAGAGGGAAGGATCAGCTCTAGACTGAACAAAGTTCCATAGAAGCATATGTTTCCTCAACTCATCAAACCAGGCTCTAGGAGCCTGTTTTAAGCCATAAATTGCCTTTTTTAGATGACAGACATGTGTTGTCTTGGTCTTATCCACAAAGCCTTCAGGTTGTTTCATAAAAACAGATTCATATAAAGTACCATTGAGAAAGGCATTATTGATGTCTACCTGTCTTAAGGGCCAGTCAAGAGAAACAGCAAGTGCTAGGACAGTTCTGATTGTAGAAGCCCTAGCCACTGGACTGAAAGTGTCAGAATAATCAATTCCTGGTGTTTGATTGAACCCTTTGGCTACAAGTCTGGCCTTATGCTTGTTTACAGTCCCATCTGGATTCAATTTCAGTTTAAATACCCATCTATTATCAACTAGGTTATGAGCTTGTGATCTAGGAACTAAGTCCCATATGTGGTTTTTAATCAAAGCATTATATTCTGACTCCATAGCCTCTTTCCAAACTGAAGATTGCAAAGCATCTGACACCCTTGTTGGTTCTAGTTCAGGCACAGAACAAGAGGAAGTGGCAAGAAAGGAGTAAGTTTTAGGTTTAAAGATGCCACTCTTGGCCCTGGTTTGCATAGAGTGCTTGTTAGAATTAGGTGGTTGAGGGACAGGACTAGGACTAGGACTAGGACTAGGACATAGGGACTGTAAAGGATCAACTTCAGGAATGGTAGTGTGAGAAACAGAGGTGCCAACAGGAGACACAGAAGGTGAAAAAGAAGATTGTGTAAGGGGTAAGTTGACAGGGGAATTTTGATGAGAAATAGGGGTGTAGACTGCTGATATGGTGTAGGAGATGTGTGATGAGAGGCTGGACCAGGGGTTCCAGGACTTGAAGGATTAGCATTAGAAGATAAATATGGAGGAACATTAGGATTAGCGAAACCTGGATTGGTGTAGTAAAACAAGTAAAGGATCCAGAGAAGGACCGACTTAGCAGATTGAGATTTTCGAGTGGTAAAGTGGAATCCTTTTTGTAAGGGAAGGAGTATTCATCAAAAGTAACATCTCTAGATATATATAGTCTACCATTAGGATCAAGACAAAGAAAACCCTTGTAAGATGGACTGAGACCCAGGTGAACACATTTCAGAGAGTGGAATTGAAACTTTCTGGATTGATAAGGCCTAAGGTTTGGATAACAGCACACCTAAAACTCTAAGAAGAGAATAGTTAGGAAGTTTCTTTGAAAGACACATTGATAGGAGACTTATGGCCAAGGATAGGTGTAGGAAGATAATTAATAAGTCTGATGTAATGTTGAAAGCTCTCCCACCGAAATTTAAGAGGCATTGAGGCTTGAGCTAAAAGAGACAATCCCATTTCAAATATGGATCTATGTTTTCTCTCTGCTATCCCATTTTGAGCACGAGCATGGGACGGGGTGCCTAAAGGATGTGCCAGACTTTTGAGATGTTGTTCAAAAGACCTAAATTCTCCCCCACCGTGGTTTGTAGGCACTTAATGGTAGTATGAAACGAGTTTGAACAAAAGTATGAAACTGTAAAAAGGCAGACAATGCATCGATTTTTTTTTGTGAGGAAAAATCCAGGTATATCTTGTTAAATCATCAACAAAATGAATATAATAAGTGAAACCAGAGGAGGATCAATGTGGGCTGGACCCCAAAGATCGAAATGCACCAAATCAAAAGGCAAAGCAAGTAATGAAGCAATTAGGATAAGGAAGAGCATGTTGCTTTCCTAAACAACAAGCTTCACAAAAGGATACATTATCATTAGTTTTTAAGGTCACATTACATAGCTTTAAAACTTGATGCAGTAACCTCTCTCGTAGGATGCCCTAGCCTTCTATGCCAAACATTGGCGTAATTACAATCGAAACAGAACCAACAAAAGACTGATTAACTATTTTATTGGAAGAGTCACTGAGATGACTTGAGGCAGATGAGTGGAAAGAGGACCGAGACTGAGCTGAGCACTTGGAACTTTGGAGTGAAGGGATCTCAAATTTGAAGGGATGTGAAGCTGATACAAGCCATTGCTAAGTGTTCCTTCCACTAGAACTCTCCTGGTATCCAGATCCTTAACAAAACAGGAGTTAGAATGAAACTCAAGATACACAGGGTTATCAAGAAGATTTGGACACACTAATAAGATTCTTAGTGATGGAAGGAACATGAAGAATTTGTTTTATAGAAAGATTAGAGTTAAATTTGGCTGGAAAAACAGATTGACCTATATGAGAAATTTTTAGAGACTCACCATTACCAACTTGAAGGGTGTCGATCCTTCATAACCAAATTCGAGATGAGATCTGCTGAGATCGAAGCAATGTGAGAAGTGGCACCACTGTCAGCATACCAACTTGGATCCACAAAGTTATCAGCAGAGGCAACATAAGCAGCATTTGGTCTTGGATTTGAACCTGAAAAACCTTGATTCCCATTGTTGTTATTCACAGGAGGACCAGTATAAGCAGAGTTATACCTATAATAGCATATAGCAGCTGTATGGCCAGTTCTTCCACAGACTTGACACACTGGCCTCGGCCCTCCTTGATTCTGACCACCTCTTCCATTACCTCTACCTCTGCCACCTCGATTGACTCTAGAGCCTCTTCCTCTACCAAAGATCTTGATTACCATAGTTGGAGTTTTGCCTAGAACTGTATCTGGTCCCCATTCTTTTGAGCAAAGATAGTTAGCGGCGCATGATGGAACATCCAAAGTAGTAGTAGGATTGAATCTAGCTAGCAGCCTTTCATGAGTGACTAGGCGTGGATCGAACTTCAGCCAGTGAGAGAACCAATCCTAGAGGTAATGTTGACTATGACCGATTCATAGTCTTTACCAAGACCACCAAGAATGCAGAATATCATATCAACTCGAGTGGAGATGGGACAACCAAAGGCAGCCAAGCCATCGAGAATAGTCTTCATCGTGGCAAGATAATCAACCATGGACCTAGTTCCTTTATCTCATTCTTGTCAAGGCTCCTTTATACTCAAGAATCCTAGCCTCGGATCGATTATTAAACAAGGTTTCTAGCCTATTCCGGACTTCAAAAGCGTGTTACACCCAATCAATTCAACCAAAGGTTGTTCGATCATTGAGGCCATTAACCAACCGACTAGTAAGTTATCCATAGTCACCCATTCATCAAAAGTCGGATTCAAAATATATCCATGAACAGGGCTTACTTAGAACGAGATGGACATGCATCGGCTGAAGAAGATGACTCTCAAGATGATGTCCACGAACAATGGGAGAATGGTTGATTTCCATAGCGATATAATTGTCCCTGTTAAGCTTGATAGTGCAAGTCGAGATAAATTAGCTCCAAACGGAGTTGCAGGGAGCGTATCTGAAACACCGAAGGATTCGACATAAAATTTGGAAATGATGGCAAACCGGGTACGTGGGTAAGAAGGATCAAGTCCAATGAACCGCATGTTGAACGGAGGTGAGGATCTCGAGACTCCCAACCGTGTAGAAGACGGTGGTAGGCCGAACCGAAGAAGACCTCGCTCCGCTGCGTTAACCGAGAAAAGAGAGAGGACAATGGAACTTGGGTGGTGAACGATCCGATAGAGATGGAAGTAGTGGTGGTTGTTTGAGTAGGGAGACTCACCGGAGCTGAGCTCACGGCGGTGGTGATGGCGTCGGCCATTTCTTCGCTCTGCTACCAAGTGAAAGTTAGAGGAGAGATAATGAGGCCATAGCCGTTAGAGTAAAAACAGAGAATATATTTCTAGATCATGTTTGTACAATGGATACATCAAAGATAATATAAAAGGCTAACTGACAAAATCTAATAGACTAGATAATTGCAACACACGCCTCAAACTATTGCAAAACTACAAAGTAGTCCTCATACTTTGACACAATAACTCAATTGTACCCATATGTAGTTTGTTAGTCCACTAATGTGGTTGTAAATATTCCTAGTATTCTTTCTTTTAATTGTAAAAAAAAAAGGTATGTAAATAAACAAAACTAGAGGCGTAAACAGTAAGAAATTTGAATCAAGTCGAGCATATTTTAAATTTTACAAAATTGAGTTCAAACACGAATTGAGAACGGTACGGGTATCAAACTTCAACTCGATTGTAAGCATCTTAGAATTCGAATCGAGCTCGAACGAAATTCTAACTTAATTAAAAGGTTAAAAATATCAATATAACTAAACGGCACTGGTTAATAGTAGATATAGCTCTTAGATCGAAACGAGTGTTAAGCACGAAATTAATTCAATTCAACAAATATCATCAAATTCATATCCGCCCCAAGAAGGTCCCTTCTCAACCAGCCGTGAATTTACATGCATGGACTTTTGTTGAACTTGATTTTCTTTTTCTTTTTTTTTTACGTATGATTTCCTAAAAATACAAAATAATTTTAAAAAAACCCGACTCTGCTGGGGATCGAACCCAGAATCTCTGGTTTCGTAGACCAGCGCCTTATCCATTGGGCCACAGAGTCCTTGCTGTTAATTATACAGTTTATTTATCTATACTAATTTTTATATTTTGATAAAATATAAACTTCGCAAATAAAACACCAATTGTTGGACGAGAAGTATATATCAAGTGGTACTTTTTTATTTACTCTCTGTCGCATGGTAAATGTGTGCCATGAAATCTCTCGATAATAAGAGATATTATGCTTAGGGTGTACACGGATACGGATAATCCGAAAATCGAACCAAACCGGAATAATTTGGTTCTGTTCGGTTAATAAGTGCTGCGGTTTTCAAAATGGAAAAATCGAAATTTACGGTTCGGTTACGGTTAGTGTTGTAAATTATCCGAAAACCAAACCAAACCGTTTATATCTGAACCGAAACCAAATAGAAAAAACCAAACTGTTTATAACCATATAACCATATAGTGAATCAAACTGTTGTAATTGTATAATTTGGATGAAATTTGGTTTTTTCGGTTTGGTTTTTCGGCTAATCAATCGGTTATTTCAGTTCGGTTATCTCTAATTATTTACATTTGATTTTATTTCTGCTTTTCAGTTAACCGACCTAACCGAACCGAACCGGTTATTTCGATTTGGTTTAGTTCAGTTTTTTTTTACAAATGGTTCGGTTTCGGTTCGAATTTCAATTAACCGAAAATTTCGGTTTGGTTTCGATTACGGCCATTAACTGATCCGAACCGAACCGAACCATGTACACCCCTAATTATGGCAGGTCATTCACGCGGGTAATCTGCTCAAAGTGAAGTGATGAGATCTGTTAAAACTTAAGTTACAAATCTCAATCATCCATAAATATAAGGGGAATTTATTTACATTCTAACAGTACACTTTTAAATGTCTATTCTAAAGATAAAAACCGACTTCCCACAAATGCTCATGAGAGATCGACCTTCGAAAGTCGCGTTTGACTTGAATGACTTTCCGAAAAGGTGATTTTGTGTAATCGGTGAGGTTCCCCGGTAGTATCAGTTTGGTGAAAACAAAAGCTCTAATAAAGAAGTACAAATCTCAACCTACACTTGGTATTACCGGTGAATAAGCGATGCAGCTTACTTGTCATACATACCACATCTTCGTATCTACAAACAAAATTCTCACCGACTCGTGCAGACATATATAAACAACACCCTTAGTAGCAAGGCCCATACCACTGCTGGGTTTTCAGGGCCTACCCGGCTCCTCGAAATGGGTAGACCCGGGTTCGATCCCCCTCCCCCGTAGATTTAGTAATGCTTTCGTCCAAAGTGAAAGAAAAAAAAATACAAACAACGCCCTTAGTCGATGTGCTCAGTCATACTTATCTACATGGACCGCCTCGTAGGTCGACAACCACGCAGTCATACTTATCTGTATATTCAAGAATACAATAAACAAATGATATGATGTAAACCCATCACGAAGGCTAGTTAATATTTCGAAGAATACATCCAACATGATTTCGTGAACAATGGTACTTTTAACTCACTGACACTACGTGAAAGATAGTAAAAATAATTACATCGTATTCATCCCCGGGGTACGAGAGTTGGTCCACACCCCCTTGCCGCGGACATTCCCCATGCTGCGGTTCCCTCCGGTCCGTTCCCGGGTTGGGTTAGGGGAACATCCGAGCTATTGCCTTCGCAGATCCAAACGCGCTCACAAGGCGCCCACCCCAAAAAAAGGCAACATATATAAGTTTGGCAAGGCCTATGATAATAAAGATGCAGAAAAAAAAAAAGACAGCCAGAAATGAAGGTAAAGCTTTGTCAATGAGAATCATCCTTCCAAAAGCTAGCTAACAAAAGCTTCAACACACACACACACACACAAAACGCGTTAGGCCTAAACGATGCAACCATCTCTCAAACTCCGCGTAATAGACTGGATGGATGCTCCATCGAAAGCCGATGGAAAAAGGGTTTTGAATAAACTATACAAAACCTTTCAAAATGTTGAAAGTATAACTACCAACCATAATAGTCTAATTAAAAAAAATAAAAAACCACAAATACTAAGTCCTAATCTTCCTCTTTGCATTTTCCCAATTTCTAGCTGATATATATATATATAATAAGCTTCCATACCTCTGCTATTGCTGCCAACCGCCATATTGCTGGTTTCTGTTACCCGGCTGCCCTCTGCCGCCACCACCACCACCACCCGATCCTCCGTATTGATTACTTTGGGAAGAATAGTTTGGAGGAACACCATATCCGCTCGCAGATCCACGTACATTGGTGCCAGCTGGCACTGTACCATGGTACTGTCCTCCTCCTCCTCCTCCACCTCGCCCTTGTGGAGGAGGATATGTACCACTGGTGTAATGTCCAGGTTGATTACCGTGATCTGAGTAAAACCCGGTGCTAGGGTTTCCACCGGATGCATACCTGCTGTTTGGCGGCCCACCACCTCCTCCTCCAGGTGGCTTACCATAGTGATGATGATGATGGCTTGGTCCAGACGGAAATGGAGGCCGGGGATTGTTGTTTACAGGATGATTAGGACCTCCCGTCCATTGCTGCTGAGGAGGAGGAGGAGGATGATGAACTTGCCCAGATTGTTGAATTGGGGGCAGACGAGCGTGATGATGTGGATACGGTAGTTTCTGTCTTTTCGCAATCTCTTCGTTTTGACGTTGTTGTTGTCTTTTTTTCTTTGTCTGAAACTCGTGAGACGATTCATACTTCGGTAAACTGCAACCAACAGATCAAAATAGCTTCTTCTCATATTCATACATATAACAAAAAAGAAACTACTACATGTACCAGATTTATTTATGCATGCCAAATAAGCAACTCCACTAACTCCCCCCCTCCCCCTTTTTCCTCGCTTTTATCTGCAGTAACGCACACACCCCTAGTCCTCTCAGTCTTATACTTCGCATTTGATCAAACGACATGTGAAACTATGTTTGAAACTTGGAAGACACACACTTTCAGAGACTTCCCTTACCTTTTGGGATCACAAGGCAAAGGATCTGCCCAGAAATATTCAGCGTCTAAAGCATCCTTTGCAGACATCCTCTACAAAAATATCAATTCGGATGTCAAGAACGATATCAAAACACCAATTTTAGATACCGAGATAATAAGGTACAAGCCATTTTTCTTTTACAAAAACAACAGGTACTATGTCATAATACCAAGACAAAAACATGAAGAAATAAGTTTGCCTAATATGATTAAAATGACTAACTAGTGAAAAGTTTACCTAGACTACGACACATTACACAATGTGAAGCAGGTACAAGAACGGGCGATCATGTGTAAATGAATAGTAAACAACAAGAATTTCTAGGTCCATATGTTCGGTTTTCAGTAGTATGCCAAATGTGGATATGTGCCACTTTCTAATTTGAACTTAGACACACACAATTGTGTGTTTCATATAATTAGATTTAGAAAGCTTGTATGATTATGTTTCATACGGTCTAGAGGCACAGTTGATAGTGATACATGGTGTACAGTGTGCACTGCCTATGGCCAAGGGACTAATACACTTCGAATGACTTTCCATAAAACTACAACCATATGTGTTCTTTGACACAATAGATTAGGTCATTCTTCGTCTCATAATTTTTTAAGGCGTCCAGTAACCGGGACCTACAGACCCCGACTAATCCATAGTTCAGCCTAGGTTATGCCTGCGGATTCTGACTCTTATTCAGGGGTAAAGGACTATCTCAAAGCTATTCAATATGGCGCCTCATTAGAAAAATCGAGCTTGTACAAATGCTAAATCAATTAGCGATTCTCGGAATCATCTAAATCCATAACCCATAATTATACAGGGGAAAGACATGAAGAATCACAGTTGCTGTAAACATTTTAGTGATAAAATGTGAAATCGATCAGGAAAAAAAGATACCTGGGACGGGTCTAGAATCAGCATTTTATCTAACAAATCCAAAGCAAATGGATCAAAACTGCAAGGAGAGCAAACACGTGAGGAAAAAAGAAAGATAGCACGGAAATTGCAACGTTAATAGTTGATGGAATCGTCTCCTTAACTGTCTAAAAACCTCTCTAACCCGTCTCTTCATTGGTCGTGATGGCTTAAACTTATTATACCATGGTATCTTTGTGACTCCGGGCCAATTAATCTCATCAGGAGTACCACATAGCTCAAATATCTTGCTCAATTGTTCAGTCTGCAGTTAAAATTTTAGACAAGACAAAGATTAGTCCACCACAATAGAACAAAGGGCACGAGGAATTCACGTACTACCTTTGTCCTCAATATTTGTCCCTTTTTTGAAAGGATAATATATATATATATAGCCCTTATATACGCTGCTCTATGTGAAAAATGTTCGACTCAGTTCAGATCATTTTCACTACTTTGCATTATGCAATCACCACACACCAACTTAAATCCTACTGCCTAAATTATCACATGAATCCTACAAATCAACATTAAAAACTGATCAAATGAATCAAGAAAAAAGTTAACGAGACAGACGAACCTCGTTTTTCCCAGGTAGGATGGGTTTTCCATTCAAAAGTTCAGCAAAGATACAACCGACTGACCACAAATCAACAGCTGGACCGTATTTTGTAGCACCAAGAAGCAACTCTGGTGGTCTGCAGAAATCAAACTAGGTTATAAATCCTTTTTGAAGATTCGAAAAGGTTCAAATATACACCAATTCACTCTCTATTTCTAATATTTTACATTTACCGGTACCAAAGTGTAATGACACGGTTAGTCAAATTTGCGTTCTGGTCATTTGAAAATGATCTTGCCAGCCCAAAATCGGCTAACTTCAGATTCCCTTCGTTATTTATAAGAAGATTCGAGCCTGCCAGTGCCAACACATATTGATTAAGACAAAATTCAGACACAAAACCAAATTCCAAACAATTGTTTTTGGGGTAAAAGAAAATTCAATACATAACCACATGTAAAAACATAGTAAGTAAACCTTTTATGTCCCTATGAAGTACTTGATTGACATGGCAATAGTAAAGGCCCGTAAGAAGCTGCTTCATATAACACTGAAACAGAAGTTTGTACGCTTCAAAAGAGAAAGTGGGTGATAATAAGCTGGTACAATATAGTAATTTAAGAGAATGAGTACTTTGATTTGTGGAACTGTAAACCTCAGTCCGGGACGATCAGCAAGGCCTGTTAAGTCATGGTCCATATACTCAAAGACCATATAAATGCTGCCTTTATACCTATTACCATCTGTACTTCCAAAACATCGTAATGGCATGCGTGAGAGGTAGAAAATTAAAGAAATGGTCCCGGGAGAGGTGTAAAATTACAAGAAAAACAGAGATGCAAAGTCATACATCACCTGTATTCCCGTGCTCGTCCACTTCACGACCTTTAGAAACATTCAAGAGCATCTTTAGACCTCAAATGTACTAAATACTAATTCATGCGTACAAAATAGAACTAACTCCTTACTACAAGTCGTAAATTGATTACCTGGAGAAGTAACAATCTCTTTCAGCTTGATAACATTATCGTGCTTCAGCTTCTTTAGAAGCTTAATTTCACGGATCGCGGTTATTGGAAACTGGAAGAAAAAAAAGCACAAGTTCAAAGCTTAGCTCACAAAGACGTGCATTAAAAATCGTTGAAACAGCACAAGAAAGTGGATTGATACCCTTCTTTTCATTGTCCATACGAATCTTTTTCAAAGCAACAATTTCTCCTGTGTTCCTGTCTTTGGCCATGTAAACCTGGCTGGAAATGATACACAAAAGAGAAACACATGATGAACTTCTGCAAAGCACAAAACTGGGGCAGAAATGCAGCTTTCTCTACATTAGTAAAACCTGCATTCTGAAGTTCTCAGATCCCTTACTAGATTTCACCTCGGTTGCACAGGAACGGATACGTGGGTACAGATACGCAGATACAGGATACATAGGTGTGGAATTTTAAAAATATATAGGGTACGGGTACATAGAGCATATGCGCAAATATTAAATATATAGAAACCAAGTCATACATAATACATAATAAACTAAAAGAACCATATAATATCCACATAAAACAAACGAACTTTAGTGGTTTTCTATGGTTTTTGGTAGTTTTTTACCACTTTGGACAGCTTTTCATTCACTGTCCACTGGTTTTTACTCGAGTTTGAACACGGTTCTTTATTTCATGTATCCAAGTTATGGATACGCATATGTGAATCCCGTATCCAACTTTTTACATTTACAAATTCGCCCCATACGTCCTAATTATCCGGTGTGCATATGTACAGAAGTATCCGTGCATCATAAGATTTCACAAATGAAAACCATGTTAAGATGAAAAGGGAAAAGAAAAAAAAAAAAAAAACGATAAGATCTTTCTGTCATACATAAAGAGAAAATAGGAGCTGCATACAAGCCTCATGGTTTATTCAAAACTAATAATGAGCACTGCAAATGATAATAATGGAATTGATTAATGCTACAGCATTAATTTAAAACTTTTAGACCTAAGCTTCATTCTTAAACCCTAACATCTCCACATCATGATTCATGACTCCATCAGGTATGATGATGCAAAGCTCAATGCATTATAGTGAACTAGTGAAGCATCAAGTTTTCTATTAATGAACGTTCCATTAATCACACAAGTATAACTAGTAAATCATCCCATTCCCCTGACTCGCTTTCCATCCAACATTTTGGCCATGAATAAAATCCTTAATATATCATCAAGAATGGAGCGATATGTGGGGGGCTGAGGGACTAAACTCACCCGGCGAAAAAAAAAAAAAAAAATTACACAAAAAACCTATATAATCAAGCTCAACTCATCAAATAAACTTACTATAACCCCACCCGATCGTCCAAATATAGTCCACTGGCAACCCGGCCTCCTTAATTGCATATCATCCATGAAATCATGAATTAAGGACAGATTGTATGTTCCCAATCAAAAGATAAAAGCTCTAAATGGCACTAATATACAAATAAAAAGCACACAACAAATTCTTAACAACAAAATATTCACTAAATCCAAATGCATAACTCGATACCAGAACAAAAACCAAAAAAGCAGGACAATTTCTTTTTTTTAGGGGTAAAAAAAAAGGACAGAATTGAAAACCTATCTGAAGTAACAAAAGCATATTATGGAGAAAATAATGAGCGGAGAAGGTAGAAAAAAAAAAAAAAAAAAAAAAAAAAAAAAAAACCATCGTGTGGAATTTAAAAACTCACCCATAAGTTCCTTCACCAATCTGCTCAAGCTTTTCAAAGCATTCGACGCTTCTAGACCCCCATGATGGAGACTCCTCCAGGTTGAGTTGCCCCGGCGCCGCCGCCATTTTTTAGTTTTTTTTTCCCTCTTTTTTTTTTCCACTTTTATTAAATGTACTGTAGTATATTTGTAATAATGACTATAAATAATTTGATAAAAACAAAAACACAAGGCGGCCCGATATGATTTTGAATGTTTAACTCGGACCGGAGCTGTTAGGTTATAAACTTATCGACATAATTAACTTTTATTTATCGCCTTTCAAAAACAAAATTTACTTTTATTTATCAACCAAACTTGTGATTATACGATATGATCACAACCTTGATAAATAAATATTCGATAAATGAATAAACTCGTCAAATGAACAATTTTCCTGGTCTCGACTTGGGCAAAATATCTTAAAATAATATTTGATAAATAAATAACATCGCTAAACGAATAAATTTTTTTTGGTCTTGAGGGTATTCATTTATCAATGTTATACTGTAATAGAATAATCCATATATTACCTCCACGGCCATACCTCGGTAGTAAAAAAAGAATTTTTTTAATGGCAGTCTCTTTGAGCTGATATACGATTCGATATCTTGTATCGACTTCTTTCAACAACAAAATGCATGACTTTTTTCAAAAAAAAAAAAAAAAAAGTAAAGACAGAATTTCAAATTATACTAGTGAGATATATATATCGAGATTTACGTTCATCATGAAACTCTTGAAATGGAATAATGAGAGTTGGGTTCAACCTTTTTCTTATTTTATAGAATAATCGATTTATTAAAAGTTCCATTGTCTACAAATAGATAGTGCACTAAACAAGATCCATTTTCTCTTTCATCGACAAATTACTCTAGTTTTGCCTCTTTCCTCTTCATCCCATAGCAACAAAAAAAAAAAAAAACATAAAACTTTTTGTCGTCATTAAACATTTTATCTGTCAAATCCCGTAAACAAATTCTATCTAAAAATCCATCCATGTGGAGAAACTTGTCATAATAGATGATATTTATTTCTGATAATCCTCAAACGATTATACTGACACAACATAAATTAGAATAAATTAGAATGTAGTTGATTATTCTGACTTAATTTCAATCAGAAGTCTGACCTAAATTCGGTTAGAAAAAAATAACATTCTGCCTCAATTTAGGTCAGAATAAATATGCCTGGAAATTTGAGGGATAAAATTGGGAAAAAGAAAATATGTGTGCTAACACATTTTGCTCTCTGAAAAGCCGTTCAGGTTAGTTTAATAAAATAAAGTTTCAAACACCACATTGTCTTTTTTTCCTTTTTTATTGGTGGGAAAAGATACAGGACCATATGAGTCAACTGTATATATTACAGTAACCTATATGTATATTTCACATTGCATTTTTTCACTACCTAAGTTAATGTCCAGAAAAATCTTATCATCAACATAGGAAGGCACAACAACAACAACAACAGGTAAAAATAATCATATCCATGATCCAAAATTGGACAAACAAAACAATGATCACCATCCATCCTTACCCCCAATAACGCGATCCAACGGTGCTGATTCTCTCGTAAAACAAGATATAACCATGATCCGTATTACTCGAATACTCCTGTGCTGATCCAAAGAATGTCTGGACAACCGACTCGTCGATCATCTCCACGTTCTCGTCGTCAAAGAACAGCCAATGGTTGTGGCTTTTCACGAGGCTCACGTAATGTCCGTGGTTGGGCCCGCTCCCAACGTGGACCACGACTGCAAACAATGAATACTCCGAATCTGCTTCTTCAACTGTGTCACTTAGCTTTAGCTCGAGAGGGAAGACAACACGATACGAGAGCTTCTTGTAACGTCCCAATTGCTCGATGTACTTGAATCGCTTCAAATGGATTACCAGAATGTGTGGTGCTTTCTTTATTTTCATTCTCTTTTGAGCCTCCTGCAAGCTGAGAAATAAAAACCTTCTTGATATCCTAAAATGGCATACTTTAAACGACGCTTCGAGTAAGTTCAAACAATCAATGTCGTATTTCTAATAGGAATTTTACCTGCAACACTTATCACAGAAGAATTTGTCTTCTGCATTCAAAGTCTCGGTTGAACTGAAATTCTTTAAACAGCTCGTGATTGAACTATTCTGTTCAATATCAAGGCTCAAATCAAGAAACGTTTCATCCCGTGCTGTAACTGTCTCACATCGCAAGCACCTCGTTTCATTTGTTAGGATACCCTATAATAATATAACATTATCACAACAACCGTTACATGGTTTGTTACAATCCGCAGCTGTTAAACGAATACGTTTACTAATGAGAAGGGCAATCAAGGAAACTAAATGTGTTGATACGAAAGATGTAAAAGCAATGGGAGATTTATGCTTACCTGAAAATTGTTGTGCACCCACGTCACCAACGGCTCCTTTGATACACCGTTTGAATGAACGGTATTTGGTCCGTTACCAATTTTTTCAGATTGAGATGCGTTTTCAAGATGACTCTTTGCGGTACGTGACTCCTTCTCCAATATATCAACCAATTCATTCAGTAGATAATTCAGAAATTCATGGGCGCCCTACAATAAAGGCCAAA